>NIUQ01002188.1:0-24013 GCA_002796945.1 Plectus sambesii
ACGTCTAATTTTGGTCCCTTATAGTATCAGTAAGTATTAAAATGTTTTGGTTGTAAAAATTGTTGTTTGTACATAAACACGTGTAAATTATTAAATTAAGTGGCTGTTTCTGATGTCTTTTACCTTCATATGCTCGTTAGTTTAATAATTCCGCAAGTTCTAATGTTACACCGTCATTCATCACATTTCGTCACTCTTGCATTAAATTAGACCACTATTTCGACTAAACTGAATGCAAGCTTGATAAATTATGACGAATGGCGGTGTATCATGTTGCCAAATGATATCTACGTCTGACGAGGTGCATAGCGGCTCGTCGCAATTGACTTTTGTTCCTCTGTTTTAATGCTGTATGACATCTCCTGTGGAATCTGTGGCCGTATTCTCCCTCTTTGCCATTGGCGAAGCGAGTAATGCAAAACATACACCGGTGGTGCAATCGATTTATATGTTTTGCATTGCTCGCCTCGCCAGTGGCGAAGAGGGATAATACGGCCACTGCTTTTTGCTTCGTTGCAATATACGCACTTTCTGCTCTGAAAATGAGAAATAACAACTTTAGTGCGAAATTGCAGTAAAGCAAAGTAATGCCCTAAGGAGATTTAGTGTAAGTATTGTTCGATGTAAATCCACGTGTATATTCAGTCGGTTTTTCCATATTTAGCGATTCTTAATTACCGTAGCAATGTTCACGCCGATCAAACTGTTTTTTATGACAGGTCACGCATGACTGTACTATTTCGATAAGGTCTGCGCATTTATACGGTTAATGTGCTTGGTTGTGTCGTTGGTTATGCGATCAAATTTACTCGAATTCTCGCTTTGTTCATTGCCTGCCGCTTGCTTTACGTCGATCTGATCATTTTCGAATAGATGGCAAGTAAACTTTTTCCGTTTTGTTTACTGCTTTGACAAGGTAAATTAAAATAGCCGTCCTGTCACGCGTTGTTGGAAAAGCGAAAAATTCAGCATCGATCGGATGCGAGAACCTTTCCATCAGTCTGAGCAGAGGCGCAAAGTACGTGCTCGACTAACAAGTCAGTTGGAGAGCAACCAATCGCGCGAAAAGAACATAGAACATTTAATTTTATCCCTGAATGAAATGTCCCTCTTATTCAATTTGAATCCACACAACCATTTTAGTTTCATAAAACTACTGCAATTGGCGAGTCAGGGGACTGCAGAATTGCAAGCGCGGTAGTCGATCATTCACTGGCTACTTCCAGTTAGAATTTGATAGGATCAAGTTACTTTTAAAGTGCGAGCAGCTGTTTAGTAGTTGGTAAATATTACGACAGACGATGGATTTTGGACCTGAAAGTAAAGCATATAGAATTGCGTAAAGCATAAAGGTTGCGGCCCCACCTATAGCCTTATTACAGCTGGTATGAACAGCAAATATTGCTGTCAAAGGCTTAGGTAAGTTGAAACAGACGCTGAGTTTCTTTTTCTATAACTTTGGCTTCCTTTTGTATATTTTAACAATCACGAGTCGCAAAGTGCATTTCTGTGCCAACCTACAGTTGTAATCTTTAACGACGTCAAAGATGAAAGGCAGGGGTCGAATAAAGAACACAGGTGACTTCTTTCTCACGATACTAGATCACTTTTAGCGCTTCAGCTTTGATGGCGACATTATATGACGCCATGATAAGACACTTTATAAGTGTGGCTGTCAGCTAACAGAAGCTTCACAAAGACAAATTTTCAAAGAATGATGGTCATTCGCGTCCTCTGCTTGCTGCTAGCATCTGCAGTTTTTGCGTATGGTAAGTTGCTTTAAAGGAAATCTTCGGTTACCCCCCAGTTCTAGGGTGTCTCCCGTACCTTGTTATTTTGTATGATTTAAAATGCTGATCAGCGATCAGTCGATTACAAAATAAATTAGTGAGATTTGTGGTCAGCTTGTTACATGCAATTGAGTACAATTGCCAACTTATTCCACGTTGCTAAGAGTAACTGCAGTTTGCATTAAGCCTCTCTTACAGACCCACTGGCAGAACGTGCGGAATCGAAAGGGTAGTTTGATCAGATTGGATTCCCATCTCAGCAAGGCTTATTGACCTTCAGGGCTGAAAAAATTCGGAATTCATAATGAAAATTTTGAAAAATAGAAATTAAAACATCAAATAAATATTGTACTAAATATTATAGTAATTAGTACATTCAATGTTAAGAGATTATAAAATAGTTCTGCTTGCAAAACCTAAATCCGTTATGACTGGGATAAAAAATTGGGCTTTTGTAACGATAGAGAAAGTCAGTTATTACAGATTATGGTACTTGCACCCTTTTATGTTTATACAAATAATTTGAAGGAAAGAGAGCGGCACTGCCTCCCATTTGATTCCACTATCTTTAATTTGCTCCCATTCGTGCATCAGCGTCAAATTGAGATTAATTATGCGCCGACTTTTACATGAAATTTTGGCGCAAATATGAAAATAGTAAATCATTTCAGCTGACAACAACGTACCGACAATTGCCAACGACTTTGTCTTCACATTTTTCAGTGCCTACAGATATCCATCCGACTCCGTATTATTAGCTTTAGTCAGCAACAACAACAATGGAACGGCGAATGTCGTTGTCACATCGTCATACAGCTCGTTTACTACAATTCGAGTGTCTGTGGCTCCATACAGTGTTCTAAAGGTATAGTATTATCCATATACTTTCTGCACAGTTGAGAATCAAACATAGCAAATATACTAATCTTAAGAAACTCTCAAACTGAGTTGTGTTTGTTAAGCTTTGCAACTTTTAAAATCGCCTTTCCTATATTATGTTCAATTTGTTCATTATTGCTTTGCCATCCGAAGCATTATTATCGAATATCCGAGCATTCTCTCAATAGTTCATTGTCTAATTTCATGCGCAATAGCTAATGCGCATAAGCAAAATAAATTTATTAAAAAAAGTCAATTTAAGGCGCAGTAAGCATACGGTATTCTAGTTCACCCGTCCTCCGATCAGTGCACATTTTTAACATTTAGTCAGTATTTACCATATTACTGAAATAACATATTTGAATTCTTCATTATCAATATTTGGTCAGAACAAAACGAATTCGGTTTTTATCTTTTCATGGCATGTAGATTAAGCTTCATTATTAACATGTTACGAAGCTGTATTGAATATGTCGTTAACTCGAACTAGTCTTTTAGATTCCAATCACTCCAGTATCGATCCAAGATCAGTTCCCCAATTACAATAATAATGGGCGTATTGTAGTTGAAAACAAGGGTATCCGTCTGCAATCCGACTTACCTGTGGCCGTCTACGCTCATTCAGAACTTAGCGAAGGATTCAGGTACAGATAAAATGTGATTACAATGCACAATCTGCTGCGCGAATTTATACTCATTTATTGAGCACGGATGTTGTTAAGTATCGGATCAGTAATAAGTCAGACATGTGGGAAAAATCTTAGTTTTGGCCCTAAAAAACTGTTCTGCACGATCAGTTTTTACATTTGCTATATCAATTTTTATAATTTAAAAAAAATTGACGGCTATTCAAACAATATTTAACCCTCGATGAAGAAATGGGACTGTTCCAAATAATTATCTCAGCACTCACTGTATGCTATTGAATGATAACCTCACACAGTAAGGTATGAAATAAAGTGAAAGGAAATACGCGAAATTAAATATAAACAGATGCTTACAGTCAAATAGAGCAAAATAAAAAATAAATATTAAAAGACAAAGAAGATTATATGAATATAATGAATTATTAAGTTTTACTTCAATGTTTTTGCGTGCCATTTTTGGTGCAATACAGCGCAATTCAAATTCGAATGCCTTAAATCATGTATGAGGGAGGGCAGTTAATTCAGATATTAAATTTCATTTGCAGCGCTGATTCTTTCATGGTCATTCCCGCCATTCATCTGGGCATGCAGTATGTTGCAATAACTTCTACGCAACCACTCGAATCAGCTTCAAATGTGATTGCCGTTGTTGCGTACCAAGACAACACTAAGGTAATTTTAGCTATTTAACAGCTAGCCGTTTTGACTCGCAAAAACAGCTACAACGGCCACTCAACACATAACCACCGACCGCTTCCACGAAAGTTGATCACCTCCTAACGTTAAACTTATCTAATACTAACGTGCTACTTCATTTGTGGCTTAACTCTAATTTGAAAAGCAAATTGCATTACTTGCACAGCGCATTTCTGATGATTTTCAACAAAAATTTCAATTTGAAGGTAACGATTGGATCGCAGACAGTAACAATAAATGCACTTCAAGTTGCTTCTGTTGCTTCGTTCGCAGTATTGAGTGGCACTGCTATTAGTGGAAACAAGCCGTTTGGTGTAATTTCCGGTTGTTCGTCCGGATCGATATCTTGGGATGGCGGCTCCGGCTACGAAGCGGTAAGCTTGTCACTAAAGTTCTTCAAATATCATATATATTGTGCATGCAGAAGAATTATTTGTCTCATGCAGCAGAGGAATTTATGCTTCCTTAGTATAGGCTTTAGATTCAGAAAAGGCGGCATTGCTATGCTTTAAATGGATAATTCTACATTTAAGTTCAAGTTATTATCTGTGCCTTTGTTCATTTCTCAGCGTTGAATTTATACATGATTATCTTCAATTTATTATGCAAAAAATATTAGTTCTAAATTAAAATTGGACTATTGATGACTTACAACAGTGATGTATTATAGGTTATGTTACTTCCAGTTGGTGTCTGGGGAACGCAGTTTGCAGCAATACCGTTCTTGTATCTAACGACGAACTATTATCAAGTTGTGGCGAATACTGACCACACTGTCGTGTCTGCCGGAAGCACGGTTATTGCGACATTGTATGCAGGCGAATATCGTCGTTTTCAAATCGGAGCTGCGTTGGTTTCTTCCAATTATCCCATCCAGCTGATACAGATCGGACAGGTCAGTTTCATATCAGATGAAAATTTGATATAAATTTAGTGAAATAGTCATCGGTGATTAAGTGAGCTTGGCCTGATTATGCATATTGGGACATTGGCTTGATCTGACTTTGCAGATTACAAAACATGATTAAAATAATGTAACTAAGCTTGATGGTACAGAGGTTCTTTGCGGACAATCAAGATCTTCCCCTCCTAATTATCTGCAAAATAAACGACATTGTCGCTATTGAGTGATCTTAAGCAAATAGATACTTATTTCCTTTCGCAACTGAACTGCGACATTGTAGCTAACAATGAAATTAGATGAATTTGTAGACTTTTAAGTACTTTTAACTAATCGGTTACTTGTGTTTTGGGGTTCAAGTGCAAATGTTCGCTTTTGCAGTATACAGGAAGCGTAAATAACGACCTGGGCTCTCCGTTCTTCCTTCAGTTGCCCAGCACTGACAGAATGTCGAACACAAACGTCCTCTTTCAACCAACTGGCTATTTTGAAGACGATGATGAACCATTAGTTTTCGTTCTACGCATTGTGACCAACCTGGCAGGCAGTGGAACGATTGAGTTAGATGGCTCCACAATTAACCCTCTACAGTTTAAGCATGTACCTAATTCGAGCTTTTACTACTACGAAACAACAACGTCGAATACAACTCACAGCGTGTCAACGAATACTCCCGGAACTCAATATTCTGTAAGTTTAAGCGCTCTGAGCCATACTCAAAATTTATCAATGTGGTGAAATATAGTTTAATCTCACCATAGAACCTAACAATCATGTTCTCAGTTAACTCTTCAATAAATAGATTTTGGATAACATGCCATCTGAACGGGAACTGTGTTACTGTCGTAAAGGGAAACCTTTACACGCGAAATGCAACTGACGTTGTCGCAAAGCCCGAAACTACTTGCTAGAACACAAAATCAAATGTTGTACTTTTCTAAATATTTTTACAATTTGAAATTTCCTTTGTAATTATTGGCATAAGTATTATAATGTGATTCCTTATATTGTTTTCACAACTATTTCAACCATTCCATCTCGATCACTCTTAATGGAAGAATATTGGTTCCAAAATGATAAGTGTGCAATCCTTTGTTGTAATGATGCGTATTACGGTGTTCTCTTGTTATTTTTGACCATGAAATTGCAGCTATATATCGTTATATCATATTTCATCATATACCGTTTCAGGTTATGTCATATACTTATGGAGGAGGCGAAGGCTGTGGATTTGTCTGCGCCTACAGCCTACCAAGTAAGATTTACTTTGCTTTTATCGTCTTGGTGAATGATAAAAACGAGAATTTTTGGGTTTAGCAACAGAATATTTAGGCAAGAATTCGACTAATGACAAAACAAAATCTAGGAACGAATTTTTGAAATAGTTTATTACAGAGTTCATAAATTTTGCAAGTAATTTTACAAATTATTAGCGACACTTAAGTACATTTAGTATTCTTATCTTTCCGAACAAAAACTGTTAAACCTTAAGATCCAGACCAATCTTGAGGCAGAAACCATCCTCCTTTTAAGTTTTAAAGATACCTATGTTTCAAGAATGGGAAATCTCTCTTAACAGGGTTTTCATATAATGAGTAAAAAGAGAGTTTGAAAATATTAAGCAATGCATTCACGCTCGCTAGGTGAAATGACTCTTTTGTATTATCCGGTTAAGTTAGTCCAGACCCTCATTACCCCCCTAACGTCTGAAGTACTCATCCATTCATTAATCATTTCCAAAATCTCTCTTTGTTGCAGTCGGAAACCCCGCAGCAACGACCACTGCAAAACCACAGATACATCTATGAGCGTGACGCCAGCACAACGCTCTCCTGCCAGCTGAACTCCGACTTTCTGCCTATTCACCGCGCTTGCAATTCTGTCAATGAGCATTAGCGCGATTGCGACAGTTTTACGAAATTGGTCTCGATAGTCATGCATGATAGTAAATACCACTGATTAATTTTCTCTTCATTGATGCGATCTATGTCAGACGCTGCTTGAACTATCGTTGCAAAGTAACAACGATACTCTTTCGAAATATACAATGTTTGTGTATGCGAATAATTGCAGTAAACTATGACATTGTTCGCTGCACATTGCAAAAGTTTGCACCAATTGTGTGAAGGCTTTCGATCGTCAATAATCACCCGTTGGAAAAATACAGCAAATTTCAAGAAAAACTGAGAAACTGAATATATTTCGCGTTTCTTAGTTCTGGTTCTTGTGTATATTAGAAAATCTGTCCACTGGTTCTCTGTAGTGTCACCATTACTCTCATATGTAAGAAGATTGTTGGGACAGTGGTGTGATGGACCTTAAAGCACATCCTGTTGAGCTCCAACAGCGCCGACATCGATCCACATTATCTACGAGAAAATCCGGGAATCTCTTAACCGCTCATGGCACCGCGCGCTGATGTCAATGGAAAGAACGAGTTTTAAGAGAATCGCGCAAAGAATAATATTCATCCAAGTCTTTAAAACTCGTTTTGCATATCCTAAGCTAATGCCCAAAACGCCGCTAGCGAGTTTAGATTTCGGTTTGACACAAGTAAATCACATCCATATAAACGTGGTGCAACGTCAAAGAGCGGTAAACTGACTATCTTTCTATACGAGTGCAAGGCTAGGAACTTGTCATTCCATCATGAAATCAAAAAGGATTGAAAAGCGAGAATGAAGCTGATTGTGACTACAGTACTCATCGTTTCGTTGGTAGCGATATCTGCTGCGCAAGTAAGTTTGATGGTATCCAATTTTTGTGTCATCAAAATTTATCCTCGTTTAGAGTCAATTTGTACGAGTTAACTTTTTTAGAAAATCAATGGAGACAACTTTTGACAACTTTAACCTGCTACATAGAGAGCATAACACATTAAGACTACATTATAATTTTCAAAATTTCAAATCTTTAAACGCTATGTAATATACATTTTCTTTCTTGCTGTTTCCGGTGTCCGCCCCTATCATACAAATTAAGTCACCGAAAAAATGAAACGGTCTTTCACCGTTGTTTGTCCCACTTGCATTATAATTCGTCGCTGTATCGCTTAATTTCATCAGCCATCCTTTTGAAGTGAATGCTTAATGACAAAATTCCATGGACGAAATAGCAATCACTATTTTTGGTATACTTTTCATTTAAATGCTGATCATAAGAAACTAATTTTTAAGAATGGATTGCGATCAAAACGCTAAGTACTGCCGTTGGCGTCGGTATTGAGAGGCGATTTGCCCAATTACATCGACGGAAAGAATCAAGGCGGTCTCGGTCCTGATCCGGTCTTCCGTCCTCAAGGCGGCATTTATTCACACCCTGGAGCGGCCCCCTGGCCTTGGGGCCGCGGGCGTCGCTGAAGTGTCTCTAACTTTGTTCAGAATGCTATCGAATTGCGTAAAAATTAATGATTGATATTCTTTTCTCAAGTTTTTACAGTTCAGTGCAGATTAACAACGATCCCGCGTACAGTTCGCAAATAAAAATGTAGTGTGTACACAAATCTGATCCGCGACTTTCTGCAAATATTTTCATTCATTTCATTTTCGTTCACGAAAGAAACACAAGATTTATTCTACTCAAATAGCACGGCACAACAAAAGATAACTTCTAGGTATTTCACAATATTCATGATGCAATTATGACAAAATCTTCATAACATCGATATCAAGACTCAATGCGTGATCTTGAAGAGTAACATCCGCGTCGAAACTGAAGGACTTACCTGGCGAGAACGCAAAGCCTTGACTAAGGGTTCGATTTAACAAATTTGGAACCTGTACACTTATCGCAATTGGCAATAAGATAGCAAGCGGTTCCATCGCTGCCACTTTCGGCTGAACATTACTAGTAGAAATTGATGTAATGCCGGCTGTAGCCGTCACATTATTTTGCGCTCGACTATCTTTTCGTACTGTTATTGAAGTGACATTGACAGTCGCGCTTAAATCGAATGATAAGACAACAGTTGGAGCTGTTGCTTCCAGGAGAAACTGAAATGTGCGCTGTTGATAACGAAGCTCAAATTTTAAGTCGAATGCGAGTGCAGCGCTATTCCGACTTATGTTGACTGTCGGAGAAGTCACAATTTTGAGGATGAGCTCACCTGCAATACAAGCGTTTTTGCATATATTATTTCATTACTATTCATAACATTATAATATTCTTAAATAAAATAAATATTTATTAGTGCTCTCTGTACTAGCACTCAATTTTTGTCAAATTTTAACATAACTTCAATAATAACCAAGCAATGAAAGGGATTACAACGATCGTTGTCACAGAAGACATTTTCTATCAGTTGATTTCAGGTTGAGAACACTTTCCCTACTTTGATTATAGCAAAGAACAATAAAGTGGAAATTTGCTTCTGGTTACTGCTTGACTAATGCTAAAACATGAGTTTTTTGTCTATGATAAAAGAAAATTCTAAAAACAGCTTAAGAGGTGGTGCATGCGTCTCATTGGTTTCGGTAAGTCAGCATTATACCGAAATAATGCTGCTGGAGAAGGACGCTAAGGTGAGAAAACCATTTTAAACTGCTTTGTTTTTCGTACTATTTGCAAATAAAATGCTTAGTCTTAGAGCCATTTCTGCGAAAATTTTCCAGTGTATTGGACTAATAGGCTGTATTAACTGAACCAGATAATGAGCAGGAGCAAGGTAACATAAAGAAATTCTTACCTGTATTGTCCACAAACGTACTGGACATATTCGGAGAGAATCTCCCAATGCACCGTTCGTGTTCCGTACAAGTCAGCCGAAGCAGACGCTTTATATCGTCATTGGTTCTCTCCAAGTGAACTTCATTAAATAGCCCTGCCTTGGTCGCGTGGAATAAGAACGAGTTGAAGGTAAAATCTGGTATGTTTGCTAGGGCCATTCTCTTTGGAGCATCGGTAACTGGGGACAGCAATTCCGACATTTTTTCCATCTGACTGCCTATAGCGGTTTCGAATGCGCCCTTTAAACCAAAATCCAAGAAAGCATCGTGGGCCTCTGGATTCTTGGTTAGACTATAGTCGAATTTCAGACCACCAGGAAGATTGTAAAACGAAGTTTGTTTGACCAGCAAACTGTTCGCCATGCCTACTAGTTGGCCCAAACTAGGACAGATATGTTGATTAGCTTGCGATTTGAATTCACCCTTGTACAAATTGAACAATCCTCTAACGATGTCGTTTCCCACTTTTATCTTGATTGAGCCAACTGATGAAGAGCACTGTCGAATTTGAGCCTGAAGTCAGTACATTTATCTTTTGCAAATAGGAAAAATCCAAAGTACATTTACTTGATGAATATGGGGACCCTTATCGAATTTGCGTCTTCCTAAAACCTATTTTCGAGAAGCGATGACATTTTTCAGGAGCCAGCTAGAGGTAGAATAGTTGATTTTTCGAGAACATATGCGTGCGAGACGTTGTGTATGCTTACGCGTTATCTTCGAAAAATTTTAACTGTCCTTGAACATACACCCCACAGGAGCGTATCATCGAGAAAAATCATTGCAAATCATCTCATTTTCAAAAGCCGAAGAGGCACTTGTTATTATTATACACATTGGTTTTCTATTTGAACAAAATGTTTCTTCTTACTTAATTCAGTTTGGTAGATAATCAAATGACATAAATGCTTTAAATGGCAGTTTCTGTATGTAAAATAAAAGTCCATAACTAATAGAAATTATCAGAAAAGGTTTTTCATGCGCTTTCCGAAGTCATGCTCTGTTTTTATGTGTTAAATGTGTACTATTATGAAGCCTTCTCTCATGTAATATTGAGAGAAATTTTTTTATCAACTTGTTAAATGTACCTGCAATATTCCTTGTGGGTTCTTTGACAGCTGGACAGCAAACTTAAAGGAGACATCGCTCAATATAATTGTGATCGATCCGTGCTTGGTGGCTGGAGGAAATTCGACTTTGATTTTATATTCGCCATTCAATACCATGCTCCCTTTGGTCAATGACAAGATTAACAAATCAGGAGCAGCAAGCTGATAGCTGTCTAATAAAATGTCTGCGTGAGAAACTCGCAAATCCTTTACGGTGACGCGAAAATTTGTTTTTTTCTTTACGATTGGAGGAATGTGCACCACTTGGACGGCAGCAGTCGTGGCAAACTTCAACGCCATCTGAAATTGTTAAATATTATTACTATTAAAACCTAAATGATTATTATATGCTAAAAAATGCCATACACGGTATATTGGCACTAGTATGCCAAAGTTATGTAGAGACTCCTCAGCGAAGAATACTCACTATTTATTCAAATTATGAAAGCTATAATTTCGGTTTTACATGAACATCAGAATGCTCTTTTTAAGTTGTAGCATCCATTTCTTTTCAGTAATAAGTGCAAAGATAAGCACATCATTATAACTCAAATGTTCCATTTACAGAGCAGTAACGGTTCACATTTGCCATCATTTTGATAGTCATAATTCTTGCATACGATTTAGTGTACTTGCAAGTATCAAGGTTACTGTCATATAATATAAATAATAACTACAGAATTGCATTAAAAACCGAACAGTAAACCACGTAAGTAATTCGCTATCTTACCGGTATCCAATAGTCAAAAGCTTTTCGCGTTGTTCGCAAATCAATTCCACTGCTTCCATCTGAATAAGCCACGATTCGACT
Organism: Plectus sambesii; assembly: GCA_002796945.1. NCBI lineage: Eukaryota > Metazoa > Nematoda > Chromadorea > Plectida > Plectidae > Plectus > Plectus sambesii. The sequence continues at coordinate 11,558 of NIUQ01002188.1, forward strand.
TTGTACGCTCTTTTGCTAAAGGAATCATATCCGTCGTGTATAACAAAATTATTAAAAAGTTATTGCTCACCTGCACATATTCTTGCGAGTAATCAGCATCGAGAACATGGTCGCTGTCAATGATGGGATCGGTTTCAACTATTAGTTCGGACTCGTAAACGATTCTTTGAATAAACAGAAAACGCGATCCCTTTTTTAGCCTGTCTTCGCTCAATTTTCGCTCCACTTCTAGCGTTCTATTGTGAAGCAGAAAGAGCAAAATCAGCGCAAAAATCGCGAAAATCACCCAACTTTTCATTTTGATTGTATTACTTGTGAACACCATCTAACATAAAGTGCTGCTTGCACAGAATTGCGCGCGTGTTGCACATGATAAGGTACATTGAGAATAGCGTAGAAGTGCAAAATTTGATGACTTTGCTTGTGTCGCAGGTATGTTGTCGCTGATTCATCACGACTGACGATGCTATCGCAGTGTGTGCAGACATCGATAAGAGGGAAAGAACGTAATAAGCAAAGAAATGTGTGAAGGCGAGACAAATATCAGTGCTGCAATATTAGTTCAGATATTATAGGCAAACATTGCATTTTGCAACACAAACTGCGAAATAACGGCATTCAGACAAAACTGATCAATATCTGTACTTGTTACTAAAGGATTGCTAAGCTCGTGGTGCCCCAAATGGCTTTTATGGAGCGGGCGGATGAGTGTTTGTATTTTGCTGTGCATTTTCAATCGTTGAAAATCATGTTCGCTGACCATTATCATTCTGTGGTACTTCATTTAATTACTATGCACTTGCAATGTTCTCGTCAGCCGTTGAATCAAACTGCCATAAAAACAGCCATACCCAAATATTAAGAAAAAATTGAAATATATTGCATACTCTTACAACCCAGTTTGATTAGTATACGCGTCGAAGGCATAATCTCAGGTAAGTTCATTATCACATTTCGCAACACGATTGAGTGCGCTTAAACAAACAAACAATAAAATCTTTTGCAACTCTGTCAGCTGATAGTTACGAAATAAGCACATGTATTAAATATATGTTGATAAAAAATTCATATTAGCGCAGAGTTCAAAAGGCAAGCCACAGCATAAAGCTGTTACAGTAATATCAGTATTCAAATGAATATCTTCATTGTGATGGATTTGCGATTGACGTCGAAACAGTTAATAATAAAATTCGCAAACAGAAAGCTGTCTGCAAACATTGTCAGTAACATCATTTCAGCTATTTTGTCTATGCATTAGAACGCTTTACCCCAAGCTTAATCAATCATTTCAAGCACTAAACAGATCAGTTCTTGACTATTTTTGAAGACGAAAGGCTGTCAATTATGCTTCACAGGTGAAAAATACATGTTCAGTGAGATTCGCGCAGATTGCAATATGGAGGTTCAACAATTTTTACAATAGTTTCTCGATAAGGCATGAAAATATTAGGCGCCGTGTATTCTTTCTGGAGGTCTGCATTGATTTGCGCAGAACAATATCCTTCCGAAATACCATGAAGAGTTCTATTAAATTGATTGCTGAGCATAATCGGTGGATCAAAAACTCTTCATGCTGTACATGCGCATTCACATGTACGATTAAACATAACAGCAGGTGTCGAGATTCTCAAGCTGAGGTTTACAAAGGATTCGTAAGTCCATCGCCGATTTGGGCCAGAAAAGGAACAGCAGCCAAACTTTCGGTGAGAATAGTTCTGAAGCCAAAGCCAACAGCTTCAGAGGGCGAAATGGCGACCGCCGATGGTCCAGCAACAACAGCACCGACGGCAACTGCACCGGCGACGGCTGCAGTAGTGGCAATGACCGCAGTTCCCACATGTCGCCACTCGATCGCCGGCCATCGAAGCGCGCCAATACCAACTGTCGCGTTGATCTTCTCGAATGCTTCTATCTGAAATGGATTTTCACGCCGTGTTTCTCAATCCGCAATTGCACTAGCTGATTATTGTTGGGCGAGAATATTTTTAATCAGCGATTTTACAGCATTTTACGGTTGTTAAGTAGCGAACCCGACACAAATTTCATTTTAGCATACTGGGAGTATTTAGTTAGTTTTTCAAAACCATCTTTTAAATGAGATCTTTCAGTAAACAGTTTCCATACTATTAAAATAGAGATGTTGGCGAGATTCCATGAAGAGGGCCGCTTTTGCATTTGCTGTTCTCTAATCTGTCTCCGAGAACACTTTACGCTTAACTTCACGGGGAGCAGTTTCGAAAAGACTCAGTAATAACGGTAATTAGCGTGTACAATTGCAGTATTCTGGCAAACTGCTTCCGCCGCCTTCATGATCTAACAAGGCTCTGAGCTTTTTTATAAGATATAAAGTTATAAGTGCACAACAAGAAAATGAATCGTTCAAAAGAATTACCGCTTCTTCAGACAGAGGATTTCTGATCGTCTTGCTTGAAATTCTTGATTTGCCATCATGAGAAATGACCTTCAAGTGATAGTGAAATCGCGAGGATCGATTTGGGAATCGATTGTCGGCATATTCGAAGCTGAAGTGGAGACGGGCAAAGTTCTCAGCGTGGACGTCAATGTGACTGACGATCGCCTGTTCGAGACCGCTCCACACGCCGCGCGTGGATTCCACATTCTGACCGATTAAATTGTGCTCATCGTTTCCCAGTCCACTGAAAAAAGGATTTTATTAGTCGAAATAAACGTAAGCATTAAAATGTTCTGTATGGTAAACGTATTGAGTATTTTCGTGTACAATTTTTGTACAGGTAGCGTGAATGATCGTTCGAATGCTTGACACTCCGCTAATTAGCCAAATGTTACCAGCTCAAGTCCAGTACAATATAAATATTTTACACGGTGGCTCACCTCAGTCGCTTCGCAATAATATGAACAACGTGATCGCCAGGCGCAATTCCTCCATTTCGCGCCAATCCTTCCGCTACTGATTGACTAATGACTGTGCCGTCGCTACCCTTGCTCAGCAAATGACTCGACCTTATCTCCGCCATGACAAAAACAATTCGATTATTCTCATCTCTGCCGACGAATATCCCGTCATTAGACTTGCACCAATCCGTAGCCAAATAGACGCCTGCCGCAATATTCACTTCAACGCCCAACGCAACCATAGTGTCCACTTCTAAAAGTAAATTAAAATAAGTAAATTAAAACAAATTTATTGTTGTATCGTTTGAAACTTCTAAGCGTCGTCATTTTAACTATGGTCGCCTCATGCTGAAAGGAATGCACCGTTTTTACTGAATATTTTGCATACTTTTAAAATGATCGATAAAGTTACGAGAGCAAATTAGTTATGTAGGTAAATCTTAGCATCTTTAATTACTCAACTAAAGAAAGCGACTATGGCAAAAGACTTACCACCGGTTGCTGCCAAACCTGACGCAATTTTCGCGAGCAGATCGGCTGATGAGACGGACGGCTGGTTAGCGTTGTGAAGAGCCTTTACTCCATGAGCAAGACCGGCAACCAGTCTTTGCGTAATTTCCTTGGATGGCTTCAGCTTCGTATATTCCCTCTTGAACGGCATTCTTCCTTCACTAAAGTTTGGCATAATATTAACGCACACAAGCCAATGGCGAATATTTCTGCACGGCGGTACATCGCGGAACATCGAAATCATCTCGCAGAATCATATACACGCTGTGTAACACAACGCTAATTTTCAAGGTTTCAGTATTCATAATTACATGAAATCATCGTCACAATTTCTGCGAAGCTAAATGAACGCCGAAGGAATATAGTAGATGATATCTGTACGTCATGACCATAGTAGCAATCATATCTCTATTAACTAAGTGTAACGAAGTATGGCAGCGCGCGTCGATGTCCTCTGTCTCGTGCACTTTTGGCGTCGTTCCTACCTGAAGGGTTTACGCTTCAGCCACGGCAGAGCAGTAAACATTTCTCCGCCGACTTTTGTGTAAAGTGATGTCATCTCAACGAGGCGGGCCATTTCCAAAGTTGCTGCATCTTGCTCAGCAGCGGCTCTTAATAAACTGACTGTGAGAGAGAGAGCAACTCTGTGTTTTCAGAACCGAAATTGCATTTTTAGTAGAGCCAATGTTAATCTAGAGGTGTACTGCAGCTATTATCATTGAATAGACAGTAATGCAAATGAACGCGGTGATCTCACGTAGTAACAATCTACACATTTAGCTTATCGATACGATTTATGTTTTGCTTCATATGTCAGTTTCAGCATAATCTGCAAAAACTAAGTCAAAATTCGACAAGTATCAATTAATTAACCTTAATTCTTCTTGTATAAATGCATGGTCTATTGTGCTTCTACCCATCTTGCTTTTCAGGGAGACTTCGAGGGTAACATTTCACAATAATCAAGATGATAAGTAGCCTGCTTCTGGCGTGTGACCAGGGCATAACGATAAATCCCCATCCCAACTGGATTTTCTTTTAAAATGTCTCTACGTTTTTTACGAATCACAATACAATCCTTCCTTTCTAGTGAATAGCATGTATCGTTGTGCTCAGAAAAGATTTATTGCTCCGCCTATCTGTAGATTTCTGTGTTTTAAGAAACGTTCGTGGCAAAAATCGATTAATCTGCTGCCTGACTGCTTACAAAATTTATTTAATAATTTCGCCAACAGCCTTTGTAAACAACCATCTTTTTTTTTTTATGAATCTGCCGAATATAAATCTTCAGTTGTAGGGCTACGAACGGCCAGTTCGCGATGCAATCTATAGATGGATTATGCAAAATATCTCTCATTATAATATCGAGATAACTTTGATTTTCCAAACAGTTTTTGAATGGTACAGCCGTCAATGCCGAGTCGCTCAAAAAGTTGCCTGACCCTTACTTAAACCGACGATGTTATTTGGTTACAAAGACACGTCTGATATGATATACTCTCTATTTTACGTCACTGTCTTTCGCGTGCGTGTAAGTTCAATAAATTATAGTATCCGTCCGTGCATTGCGATATCAAAAACTGGAATTATCAATTGCGGCAACAAATTACAAAAATGAAATAAGTAGAAATGCTGATTACAGCGGCGATTGAGATTAAAATCACGATAGTTTTGCAAAGTTGGCCTTGACAGGAAGCCAAATCCTCAGCGCTCCAAAGTGAGAGTGACATCGTCCGATTTCAATGTCTTTCATTTTTATCGCTATCAATAAAACGTCGATAAACGGTTATCCGCATATTTTGATGATAGAAATTTGACTTGCGAGCTTCATAAATAAATGCCGAAATTCAAATTAATTAAATGTTAATAAAGAAGAATCTCGCCAGTACAATTAAAAAGTATATAAATGCCGAATCATAGGCAGAAATCGAAGCGCTTCCAGGGACGCCCGTGGGGGGTGGTTGCGTCGGTGGTAATTGGCATATATTGCTAGTCACAGTGACGAACCAAATATCATTGTAGACCAAACAAATTTGTTCCTTTGAAGCTGTATGATAAAATGCTCCATTATAGTCATTAAAGGTCACTTGAACGATAAATTGTTGACACAGTTGAGTTTCGTAGTAGTTTTTGTTCACCTGTAAAGATTATTCCTCTGTATGTTAAATTTCAGTTCGATTTTATATCGTAAAAATGATGTCGCAATAATACGTAACTATTACTTTGCTTTCAAAAAGAGCAGGTATCAGGACAGGAAATTCCGAAATAGGTCCTATATTGCGATAATATTTGAGCTCCTTCCGCAACTAATTATGATGAAATTGATTTTTATGTATTTTGAGCTGCGTCTTTACCATATGATGATGGTGTGCTCATAAACATTTACTAAATTCTAAAAGAAATTTTAAACGGGTTGTTGTCTACATGATTTGTCCTCTGCAGGATATCTGAGAACATAGCAGAAACTGATGCACTCTCAAAAAAAGAACAAATAAATAATTTGTCATGCGGAAGCTTGATAATCAAGCTATGCATTAATGTGAATAAAATTACGTAGGAATCGCTTTTCACTGAGGTAGACTCTATCGCTTTACTTTCCTTAGTAAATTTTTGCAAACATATAGACAGCAGAATGTTAAGAGGCTTACGTAATCAGAGATGTTTTTAGTAAGCTGAACCGTGTCCGGATTGGGTGCTATAAGCGTCTGTATGATATAGGATTTCAAATCAGGATCGACACAACTGGCGTCTGCAATTGTATTGAACGTAATATGTGATAAAAATGTAAAATGTAATGAATGTGAATTTATATTTACTAAATTGTTCTGCTGGCAGTTGGAGCGGTCCAGTGCCGTGAAACTTATCAAAAATTCGTTCATGAAGCTGATTTGATGTTTTTCTTGGTCGAACAGCAGCACTGTTTTCATTTGTGGGACAGTTTGCAGTAAGACGTACAACGCTTACGAACCATCTCCCATGTATATTTATACGACAATAAGTGTTTTCTACCGTCAGCAATCCATTTACTGCCCACGCGAACCCCGGGCCAAGTTCGGCCACAAAAATTGCGTATTTCCATCCATCGAACGCCGAATCTTGTTTTAGCTAAATTGCATACGATGACGAAGCGACGACCTTGATAACTATACAGATTCATGTTACATTTTTCAAAATATTTATGCAAACACCGCCAACGGGCCTCAAACAGAATATGTGAAATCTTATTAGAGCATCCTCATACTACAGCTGTGTCCCTGAGAAAATATATTCACGTCAGATAACTACAGAACAATTTTATGCAACCGAAATGAATCGTTTTTAATGCTTAATTAAAATGTGAGCTAAGTCTTATAAAAATTTAGATTATTTGAAACATATTATGGACCATTGTACACCTGTGGTTCCATATTGCAGATTGATGTCTTGAAAGCATCTGATTACTTCAAAGTTCTATTTCTACGATTTGTGTTCGATTAATAGTCATCATCTTAATCCCTTCCTAATGAACTGCTCGTGGAAACCGATAGTTTTGTCAAAGATGTCATAATTTAGCAACTTATCATGTATAAGAAAAGTAAAATATAACATACGAAGCTCGATATGTCGAGAGCTATGCCAGATACATTTTGCGAGTAGATGTTGAGGGCTTTATGAACTGCTTTTAATAATTTGACATCCGGACATAGAGTGCAATCTGAAAGGATCGTAAGAATTAAATGCCAACTTGCTGATTTTTAGATGAATATCAGTGAATGAAATTGTAGTCACATATTGCTTATGATGAAGATTACGTGAACTATGCCTGTTCATAGAAATGAACCGTTCGACTGTAGTCAGTCAGGCAGAGGTATAACACATATTCATACTGACGATTTATGTTTTTGAGTCTGTTTTCATCAAGATAACGATTAAAAGAAGTCTTGTATTATGAAAAAACTGCTGCACTTAAAACTGTGAGAGGCGCAGGGAAATTCGTCACACCTGCGTCGTGTTATAAATAACCAATCACCGCACATCCCGTCGTTACAGTTGTAGTGGTTGCTAAAGAATCACGTAGGGCTCACAATGTTAATGCGTTCAAAATCCAAGCATGTCGGTTTAATCTAAGAAAAAGTGAGCTACCAAAAGTTTTGAGTACCGCCGTGAGAGAGTGCTGCAGCGACGTGCACATGTGTGGGGCGCTAACATTGTATAATTGACCGGGATGGAAATGGTATTGGTTAGAGGACCACAGCTATTGTGAACTGCTCAACAACATCCCGGATCAGGGACTCTCTGAAAGTAGGGTAGAAAGGACGAAAATGTCCATTTTAGCGCTCTTTAATACAAAACGCTAGTTTTGCATGCTAGATTGAGTCGGAAGTGGCACGGGTAGGATGTCTACCGTTTACAGACATGACCATGAATCAATCGGAACCCCATAATGCCTGATCTACTCGAATCGTGAGTGTCACAGGCAGACACACCACACAGACATACAGAGAGATTGCGCTTAATCGAAATGATCCTACTCCGAGATGATAGAGGGATACGTGGCAAAGTGGTTGTAGTTGTCGCGTAACTCGTTGATCCTGTGGGAACTATTGAGGTTGAGGTGCTTGTAGAAGGCGTTGTTGTCGTTGTTGTCAATCGGGTAGTTCTTGTTTGTCGGGTAGTTGTCGTAAGAGTGTTGGAGCTTATAAAATATTCACAAACAAAACAATTTGCTTCACTACAGTTGTTCTTGTTCCAGACGGTGCATGGTTGGTCTGCGGCACTGGCTGTGTTACATGGTCGATCTCCCATCGTAAACGATATACACGCTGCTGTTGATTGTGGATCTGAAGAAAATGACTTGCACGGTTGAATATTCATATATTCATAAATTCTTAGCTGTGAATATATATAATTTACACTTTAATAGAGACACTTTACATCTCATACGGGACACTTCCCAAATCAAAGAGGACATATTCCATATTGATTTGACTTAAAGCATCCTTGTTTAAGTTCAAATAATATAAAATACCGAACAGTTAAGCAGTACTTGGGTAGGTATCCTTACCTTGATAGTCCGAAAGAGTGGCCATCGCATAAAAAATATAGCAAATTCTGACGTCCGACATAGTTAACTCAAATCTTTACAAAAAGAATTGATTAGAATTTGATTAAAAATTGATCTGATGCGTTAATATAAAATTTGCTTACTTGTTGAACCGTTCACATAACTGTTCTGAATGTTTGTCCATTCAGAGCCATCTTGCCATGTAAACTGACCGCCGATCGGGTTTAACTTGCCCCCGATCCAAAAATGATTATGTGAGCACGTCTTCAACGACGTTAAATACGCCAGCCCTAAAACATGTTTTACTTGATCGCAACATCAGTTAATTATTCCCGGCGCTCATGTGCCTTCTTTCGAAAAAATGCCGAATCTTTAAAACATTCTGTCGCTAAGTTTTATTTAAAAGTTTTTATAAAGAAAATGGCAAGTTGAAGAACCTGCTAAACAGAATCATAGCTTCAGTAGACGAAAATACGAAAAATTATAAATCATTGAGAAAGGTAATCTGGTTCAGCTCTAACGCAGCCAAAAGAATTAGGAGTGCAACCACGATGTTTGCGCGTTAGAATAATTTTTGGGAACATTGGCGCAAATGTGATAATAATGTTTAGGCATAAGAGAAAAAGGTTTAAACATACCCATAACTTGATTAATCTCATCCACTGAATGAATGGAAGTGAGATTGTTTGCGTGTTCTTGGCAGAATTCAGCAGCATCGTCCCAAGTTTTGTTTCTTGTAACCCATAAATAGCACTTGCCAGGTTTGGTGTCTGACACAATCATTCCCGGAGGACAATCGGAAGCAGACCAAATCACTGGTACAACTGCTGCCAAGAGAAGTACGTATTTCAGGCAACAAACCATATTTATTTTGTTATGATGTTGCTGAAACTAAAACATTTGAGTCGCTCCATTTACTACTAAGCATTTGTAATAAATAGTGAAATGAAGCATAAAATTTTAATTATGAAAGTTGAAAAGCTAAGGTGACAGCATAAAGGTAAAAACAAGGCCATTTAAGATTTACTATTTCCAAGTTTCTAGAAAACTAAGTGCTGAAGGGGAGCCTTGAAATCTAGAATGGCCTAAAGACCGGTGTGCATCCCTTCAATTTTTCGCTAGGTCTTAGCAACATATGTCATTCCTTTAATTCATAAAAGATCGGCTCAGCTTTTTAACAGTTCACTTCAGAAAACTTCCTGCTGTCCTCAACAGACTATTATTACCTGACATTCATAACAACTAGAACAAAAGTGCCTTCGGTGCCCACTCTATCCAACGCTGCAATCAAAATGAATTCCGTCAGTTTTGAGAGATTAACATAAGATACCTATTTTTCCTAAGAAAATGCGAAATATTAAATGGAATTTCCAAAATTACGCATTTATTATAGTATGCCGAAATAAGATTCGGATGAAATTTCAGTGGGAAGCTATTTTCTAAAGCTATTGCAGTTGCGCAATTGCAAGTACAACGATCGATAAGAAANTTGTTATTTTTCTCTAAAATATGGGCTATTTTTTATATGTTGACATTACATAAATCTTTTAGGCATCTAAGTGCTCATCGTATTTACTCAAATAGTACACAAATTGTTCACTTTTTTCAAGCAAACGGCGGACGGGAGGTTTATTGGAGAAAATGTGATACTTTATTGAGCTTCTGCAACGTTTGCTAGAACCAATATGATTAGTGCGGGTACTGGTTAGTTACCAAATGCGCATCTCAACTGACCAACTGACACGTTTGCCGTTTTCGCAATTATTATAGTTTATAAAAAGGCGCCTTCTCCGTGATAAGGCTATAGGCTGCTAAAGGGAACAAACCTACATTTAAACAAGAATGACTAAAATGGAAATTTCTATCTACCCAACCTAATTGGCCTAAATTTGCTTATCTGACGACCTAGGAATCGAGTTTTTCTGATGTTACCGAAAACATTTGCAAGTAGACTGCTAGTTGAATGCATTATTCTCTAAAGTTTGTTTCTGTACATATTTCCAAATTAAATTCTTTGTTAAGGCGCGCCTCTCGCTATCACAAAAACTTGAGCCATTTTGTGATGGTATGTGTCACTCTGATAAGCCATTCATGATGAAGTTACGATAACTGTTGCGCCATCTACCCGCACAACCGTATCACGCGCCAACTTGCCCTTTTAGTAAAACACTTCATCTAACTCTTTGCAATAAGCATATCAAAAATCTTTAAATAGCGATGTTGGAGTATAGGTTGACCGTACGGCTATATACGCCCCATCGGCTGTACATTTTTACAACACGTCGCACGCGCATATACATATTTATGCACTACTTAAACTATTTGTTAATGAAACACGTATTGTGCGACTCTACACAACTAGTTTCGGATCATCTCAAATTGACTCTTTCAGACCACGTTGACGATGATGATTTGATGATATTTCGTGCGGGCAATTAAGCAGTGGTATTATAATAAAGCGATGCCCTCTTAGTGTGTCTATGAATCTAATTTTAATTATCTGACAGAGTACGGAATTGTATTGAGCGTATTTGAATGCATATGTGGCTGTGTAATTTACTGTATGGATAAATATATTTATTTCATTAGCATTAAAGACTGTCGTGAAATCGCGATTAATATATCAGTAAGAAGAAATAAGTGAGCGAAGGCAACACCGCTTTGACCCTCTGGCGGCGTCAGAAGACTTGGCAAAAGCTTACGATTGATTGCGACTATATGCAATTGCTTTGAGAGCATGCAGAACGCAACACCAATCTCCTGGAGGCGAGCTATTATTTCACCCGAAGGAGCACTAGCTTGTTACATCTTTATGAGAGACAGTCAGCTCACCCTAGCTGTGTCACACTCACTATGAACCACCGTATTATATAGCTGTTTCTGTTACAATGGTAGATGATACAATAAAATCGAGAAACAAAGGAGACAACGAACAACAGAAGATCCTTCACAACAGCTCTTGACAGTGAGCCAATCCTTCCTCCGCACTTCATAATGTGAGTTACACCGTCTGATTTGAATATCTTCCATTTTGATTACAGTCCTTAAAAAGTCAAAAAATAATTATCCCCGTATTGATACCTACCACTTGCACTGGAAACATCACCGACACATATCGGAATTCAAATACACTTATAAATTGGTAAAGAAAAATCTCGCCACTACAATCAGAAAATATATCAACGCCGAATCACAAGCAGAAATCGAAGCCCTGCCAGAACTGCGCATGGATGGTTGCGGCGACTGCGACGGCAGTGGCAAACGGCAAATATCGCTAGTCACAGTCACGAACCAAATATCATTGGAAACCAAACAAACACGTCCCTCTGAAGCTGTATCAAAAAATGCTCCATTATTCTCATTAAGGGTCACTTGAACGATAAATTCTTGACACAGTCGAGCTTCATAGTAATGTTCGTTCATCTGGAAAGTTACACCTCTGTCTTTTAAATTTTAATTCAATTTGTTATTGTTACAATTACATTGCAAAAATACACTTCTCCATCTTTGCTTCTAAATATACGAAAAAATTCTAAGAACAGGAAGCTCCAAAATAAGCTAGGCATTGTGTTAATATTTGAGTTCCTTCCGCAACTCATGACAATGAAATTTTGTTTTTACAATTTGAGCCGTGCCTTCACTCTATAAGGAAAATATGCCCAATAATTTTTACTAAATACAGAACTAAATACGAAATTAGAAGCTCTCTACATGATCTACATGATTTGTCCTCTGTAAGATATCTGAGACCAAAGCAGAACTTGATAAAATCTCAAAAATACAAGAAAAGAAGTAAATGAATAATTTATCATGCCGAAGTGTGATAATCAGGCTAAGCACTAATGTGAACATATTTGCGCGAGAGCCGCTCTTCACTGAGGTCCACTTAATCGCCTCTCCATTTTTGATGAATATTTTCAAACGTAAATTAACATAATGACTAGACTCTCACGTAATCATAGATGCTGTCAGTAAGCTGAGCCGCGTTTGCGTCGGTAGTTTTTAGAGTTTGTGAGATACCGGAAAGA
>NIUQ01002189.1:0-23931 GCA_002796945.1 Plectus sambesii
GGTAGTCAAAGTGTCTTCTTCCCACTTTCGTTCACAGCTGATATCTGCGTATCCGCCCCACAAATCGACGACCTTTTTGCCATTCCAGTAGACAGCAAACGCCGCTCCTTCCGCTTCCCATTTGTCAGCAAAGTTTTGCCTGAACAAATGTAAAAGTGGTTAGCAATGAGTTCTTGACGTTTTGGGGGCCAGTTTTTTTAATTTAGCGTATATGAATGTTACATCTAATATCCCCCATTGTGGCCGTCTCATGAGTAATGCATGAACAATGCACGCAAGAACGTGCGCCTTACTATGAACACAACTATCTAATGTTCTATTTCGGGCATTCAAATCAAGCGTGGGCGCATCCCGGAAGTTTCTTAAAACTGTTACATTTACAATTGTTGTAAACAAATTATAATGACTGCGGTGATCGGTCAGCTGTGACGTCACACGTACGTCACAGTAAACAATTACTACATTTTGTGTTTGCAACTGCAGCAGTTGTCAATTGCAATAACTTTATAAAACTGTTCCATATTAATCATATTGAGGGGAGATGTGATTCGCAGAGAGTTAACAAGCGCCCTTAGCGCCGTTTAGCGCACGATTGCATGCAAACTGACATCATGACGAAACGAGTGAATCGTTGCCTCCTGAGGCGCATTCGTCATGCAGAACGAAACCAAACTTTTGTTCCGGTCCTCAGCACGCGTCTAAGCGTATTCCCAATAAAAAATTTCGCCTGTTGAACTGCAAGAACGACTTTCCATTCCTATTCAAACACGACACACAAAAAACTTGTTCGGAACTGTTTGAACCTCTATATTTTGTAACCGGTTTGAATGACGTTTGTAGAAGCGCCAAAATCTCGAAGTATAGACAAACATTTCGAAATAGGCACAGATAGATAGTCACAGACTTCTGCCACAAAACAACTACCACAACACAATATAATACTCTTGTCTTGAAATTGAGGCCGAATAAAAAGTCTACTGAACGAGTTACTGCAGGCGTCAGTGGATTAGTCTTCGCTACCATCTTGTACGATGTTCAACTGCGCGATACACAGAATAAAGAAGTGGCATACACTGTGAAGTGATCGAAAATAATACAGTTCGTTTTCGTTACTTCATCAGTATCCATCGGGAGAGAAAAAGAGGTACCCTTTTAGTATGAAGTTCAAGGATTGATCGAGAGAGCTGCGTAAGAAATTCTGGGTCGTAAGGAATTTTACCAGTCGATAACTGCACGTACTCTAATGCCAAGCACAAACCAAAGATGGCCCCGAGTGTCTCAGTCTCATAATGGATTTTCTCTAACATAAGCCTCCTCCCTCTGAATTAACGAATACTAATTATTTTTAAATAATAAAAATAACTGAACGAATATTTCAAAATAACAGATTTAACCGTCTTATTCAGTGTGATGCTTTTAAAATTTTCTTTGGTCACAGAAATTAGTTTAAGGCAAGCTTATTTTCGACAAAAGCTGGTAGCTAGGCACAAATAACTACAATAGTTATTCTTATGGAAGTCCAATGTCATCATGCAAATTTATTTACCTGAACACCTGTTCGACCTTGGCGAAGCGCGATTCAACCGATCCACCGAAATGAGGACGCGGCATCTTCGTAGTTATGAAACAATATCAGTGAGCGGGTTATTCCGTGCGTCGACGACGAAACCACGATGCACTGACGTGAGGTGGGCTGATGACGATCGAGACGAATCTGTCAATGAAAACTTGTTACTAAACAAGTGTAGTTTGCTGCGAGGCGATTGGTTATAAAGAACATGGAGATTCATGCATACACCAAGATGTTGATGCTTAAGCGAATTATAACCATGTAAATTTACGTTGGTATTAATTAATGCGGTTTAAAAATTTTCATTCCCCATTCCACGCTGTGACAGATCATTACTGATTTTAAACTTTTGAGGAACACTTTGGCCTGCGCCAAAGAGCAGTTATCAACGAGGGATAGAATTTTAAACGCGCCCTATGTCAGAGTCATCTCAAAATATTTCCTATGGGAACTTTCTCACACGTTTGCACAAATAGTATATCGAAACAATTCATATGAACCGTTTTCATCTGCCTAATACTGCCCATTTTTTTTAAATGTTGACTTATCTAGCGATCCTCTCGCGCACAAAAATTACACTAAATGCCGCCTATCTATAGAAATTCCGATTATATTGCTCCGTGGTACCTGTTTTATAAAGGCGCAATCATTCAAAACTGACAGATCGCTCGTCATTTGCCGTGCTTACATGTCCCTCGTTGACACAGGACGCGTCTGAAGACAACAGTCAAACAGCGCATGTTTTTAGTTCTTTCCATTAATGAGGCACAATTTATGTTATGCTTATCTGCAGAGCTGGGTAAGTTCAACGACAATCTATTGATTTGCATTGTATTCATGATTCAGAAACGTCTGGCCAACTTACATACAAGATTTTCACGATATAATTTATCAAGCTGAATGAAATCTGGCGTACAACCTCAACAATAATAAGCTTCCAGAGTTTTTATTCTTACTTTTATAAAATAATAGCTAGACGGCCGACAGGTTTGTTACACCCCTATCCATATTCCCTCGCTGTCAAACAAATATCCTACTAATATCAACTAAGATACAGTTTAAGCGCTGATTTATTCGCATTCGCTATTCGCAGTGTGATAACCTGCTAGCTACTGCGTTAAAAGGAATCGAATCGCTCGCCTTGAGTCGCGCCCTAGTCGCGAATAGTGACAGAAACTCTTTGGTTGTCTGATCTATTGGTCGAGAATGGCCGCGAACAGCAGCCGAAAGGAATGGGCGTCGGTAGGACAAGATTGTACAACGACAGAACGGAAGGAAGGGACATGCGCCGACGCGCGCTGGCAATGGCTCAAACTGGTTGTTGTGTCAGACGACCCGATATGTATGTCTTCTTTTCTAGTATTGCCTGATACGCGGTCGCACTCGGACGGTGCCTGGGCTCCCAAAGGCAGACCATGAAACACCGATTCTGTTTGTTCAAATTTCTTGCAGAGAATCTTGACCGCATATAGTTTTAGGTGGAAGCATTCTTGTTGATTGCTTAAATACTAATTGGCCGTTGTGAGATATTGCAGAAAAGTATGGTTTTAATTATCAATCCCTTCACCTTTTTAAAAGATATGGTGTGCTTACTATGCTCATTTTTGAAATGTGCTCCAAATGATGCTTTTTTGGAGCCTGCTTTGATTGCATCTCCTGCTCGGTTAAATGTAGTCGAATCAAAGGAAAAATATTTATGTTGGAATATTAATGCTAGAGTTGTATTACGCTGCAATAAACTGTATGATCAGAGTAACGTACTCCAGCCAATACGGTCGAACGTTCGCAACGAGGTTCGTTCTGATCTTGACGGCGACAAAACCAAGGTCAGGAACGACCGACGATGTGTGCCACTCTGCGTGCAGTGACATATTTTGCGATACCAGAAGAGTAACGCACTCCTGCAAAGAGACTGACAGTCGCGGGGAAATTCGTCACAGCTGACTAATTACCGCACTTACTGTTACTATAAATTTTGTTGTAGGCCCCTCTGATATTTACGATTTAAAAAGTTAGTGATACAGGCCCCTTTATGACTGCTTGTCAAGTACAATTAAACTCTGGCGGAAGAGAATGCAGGGAAAGGCGAAAAAATCTTCATATGCAAATGCTTTTACATCCTAGTCTCTTTAGCGTTTTAGCATGGTGCAAGAGAAATCGAAGAGAGTCTCCTGTATTTGGATTCTACTGCGATTACTCTAATAGCATTTGTATCAGACAAACTTTGACGATATTGATGATACAACTTATCAAATGGTCATACTTGACAGATGCCATTTGCTCGATCACAAACATGCTTTTAGTATCTTCACTGTACACACCGATCAACGACCATGTAAGAGCGCAAATGAACTATTCGTACGTCAGCTGCAATGCCACTCTGTTACAAAAGTGATAGCACATATTTTCGAATTTTCTCACGTATCTAAGGCTGACTGTGACTCGATCGGTTCGCGTGCTTCCAAATGAGCCTGCCCAAGTTGACAGCAGCTATTTTAGTCGTCAAATGCATGAACAAGCGGTTTGAACATTGCAGTAAATTCGGTACCCTTTACTTCGCTTTATCACAAGCCGCTTATCCATAATGATCGTTAGCATACCTTTCATTTGTGCACAGAATGGATAGAATACGATGTGCATTCCGCGATATTAAACGCAGACTGAGCTTGAACTCTGCCACTAGTGCAAGGGTTTCTGATTGCAGCATGCAATGTATGTTTTTGTATAATGGACTACCACATCGTTAATTTTTTTCTAATGAGGGAGACGCTCGAGAAATGAACATGAGATTGGGCTTGCTTTAACTGGTTTGAGATTGTTAGCTGCAATTGTAAATATCTAAGCATAGTTGCAAAAACTAATCTAGAGTCTAATCGTAAGTCATAGCTGTTTTGGGATATTCGTGCGATGCTTGAAGTGGGTGATTGAAAAAGCAGTTGGGTTGAATTTTCCATCAAATATATGGTCTCATTGTTTGCTCAAAAAGATGATAAAGCATCAGAAGTTCCTGTCTAAGCGAGCAAACGTTTTTTTATAGCGGGTAAGCTTCCTAAAGAGCTTATGTGCGACACAAACGGTTTTTTGCATAAATAATTACATAGATTCATGGGTATTTGTGCAGGTCTGCCGTATTTTACTACTGTAACTCCGTGCTTATGCCAAAATCGTTTTGCATATGCAATTATTTCTGCTAGTGCGACTGTTTTACGATTCAAACGCAATTTAACGCCCTTAATGCATTCTCGTACACAGACACGTTCTGATCGAGAGATATTCTTTGAATATAACAGCACTATGCAGCCCATCCGACTCTTTGCTCAACAAAGGCGTCGAGTATTTAAAAACAGTCCCGGATCTCAACTCCAAAACGATAACAAGAGCTAGACGTAGTTCAGGAATTGAGATGGTAGTAAATCAAGCGCAACTGTTGCGGCGTGTACCATCACTGTTAGGAAAGCAGAAGTCGCTTTACATAAAACAATTTCACTTTATCGCAATGCTGGGCATGCGACCAAAAGTGAAATGACTTGAAGACGTAAACGACAACATGTGCGTGAATTCCCACGAAACGACGTCAAAGAGCCGAGGATAGGGCGCGTAAAGACGTCAATTGCACAGCACGCCCAAAGCAGCGATGAGCTTATTGATGCATTCAGTTTTTGATCACAATCTTTGATCGATCTGTATAAAAGCTGTACGCAATTCATTCACAATCAGTCTTCTGACTGCACCCTGACGCATTCAAAAATGCTGCTCAAGCTCGCTGTACTCCTTGCTGTGGCTGCCGGTGAGTATTATACAACAAATATGAATTTTATGGGCGTCTTTGTAGAGTGGCTTCTCTCTTACATAAAATTATAAAGAACAGAATCAAGAAGGCGACCTTGTTAGAAATTTCAATGTCCAGTCCTTATGCAAACTATCTCAATCTAGCTTCAAATACTGTATGCTGGAGTCCAATGAACATAAAAAATGTTATCGTCGAACAGTTTTAATGGAAGATTTAACAGCGTGAGTGCGAAATTTTAATATCAAAAATTTTTATGCATATGAAATCAAATAACAGATTAAAGATATGGATAAGGATTAACTGTACCTACTCGTTGGCTGATTGAACATTGTTTTTAGTAGGTGTGTTTGGTGACACCTGTCTCCACTGCATCTGCTTGCACGAGTCTGGATGCAAACCGATCGGTTGCCACATGGACGTCGGCTCGCTGTCCTGCGGCTACTACCAGATCAAGTGGCCGTATTATGAGGACTGCGGACAGCCCGGTGGACAGGGCCAGGCTGCCTGGCAGAAATGTGCCGACGACTACAACTGCGCCACCGGCTGCGTTAATGTATGAGTTTCTTTTTTATCCTTTTGATATTCATGGTGGCACTGCACCATTACTTAGTGATCCATTCTCTGAGAAGGACTATTTATGCGCATAACAATTTCAGTTTAACCTGGAGACATTATATTAAGATAGGCATAGAAAATATTAATAATTTTGAGTAGAATCTGATCAATCAGCGTGTATCATTATAATGTCAATCTATCCAGGTCCTGCACCGTTGAGTAACATCAGTTAGCTACTATGACAGAAGCAGAGAATTTCTTTCAACTTTGAAAAAACTTTAACTATAACATCTTGAGATTGGAGAAGCGGGAGTTTTAACGCGCAAGAAGCGACTAAAAAGGGATATTGTTTCAGGCCTACGTCAACCGTTACAAGGGAAACTGCGCCGGAGTCGGTGCTTGCCAGCAAATGTCGCGCCTCCACAATGGTGGTCCCAACGGCTGCCACGTATCGGGCACTCTCGGCTACTGGAGCGTTATCCAGAAATGCTGTGGATGCTCTTGAAAACAACAACCACGTTTCTTAACACCCAACTGCCTGCGAGCATGTTGTAATATCGCCATAACAATTTTTTATACTTCTTCGCTCTTGAAAATTAAAAGGCCACAATAAACAAAGAACACACCCATGTTGACAGATCGAATGAGCAAGAGCGGGTCGCCTTTCGGTGTGAATCGCATAGTTTGCAAAGTAGAAAACTGACTAAGAAGCCAGTTGGGCTATTGTTAGAGGCCGGCCTGGCTTTTCAGTTCGCTGATTGCTCAAGCAACGCAGTTTATCAGTTACTTATCCATTTTCGCCGTTGATCGTACTTTTACGGTAGCTACTCTACCATCCATAGCTGGAGACACCTTCCAGAAGCGAAGCGTAGCGGCTCTAGCTACATGTCACAATGCTTTCACTCATTGAACAGCGTCATTCGTGTCCGTCCGTCGTCGCAGAGCGGCATGTTCCTTTAAGAGAATTCCGCTTACCCTTGCTGCAAGGAACATACCGCAAGTAAGTATTTTCTGCGCATGGCAAATTGATTGTATGTGATCACTTCAGATGTAATTAGATTGACATTACGCTGCCTAGTGGTCTGTAGCTAATCACAGCGACGATAAATTCCTTAGAGCTATAAGTTAGTTGAGACTCTTTACCAAAAACATCTACTAAAGCGCTCATTTATGGATGGACTCGTACAAGTGTTTGGATAAATGAAGTATGCAGGATATTTCAAAAAATATCTCGCCCACTAGTCATTCTCTCTGTATTCAAGATGGCTTGGGTGAAACGCTAAACTCACTTTAAAACTTTCAGATTTCAAAACGCAAACGCGAAATTTATTGCTTGATGCCCAATCGTTCTGCAAACTCACACTTTGCCACTTTAATAACTGCGATATAAAAATGCATCAATAATTAACAATAACAGCATTTTGAGAACAGAG
This sequence comes from Plectus sambesii, assembly GCA_002796945.1. Lineage (NCBI taxonomy): Eukaryota > Metazoa > Nematoda > Chromadorea > Plectida > Plectidae > Plectus > Plectus sambesii. The sequence continues at coordinate 7,349 of NIUQ01002189.1, forward strand.
CGTCGTAAACTTTGAAAAATGTAGGAAAACATAGCATCACAGAGGAGACAGTAAAAACAAGGACATGAAGGGCAGAAAAACTTCCAATAATAAAACCAAATAAAAGTACGGGATCTTCCAGCCCCATCCCCCCACGCCAAGTCTGTAATTGGTAGATAGGGAACAGTTACAGTTTCGCTGCTGTTTGTGTGTCACTGAGGCATTCGTATAGAGCCGTTTGAAGGCGCTTAAAAGTTCCCGTGTAATCGCCGACGCCCGCCTTTAGACCATTGGAAATGTAGGCAAAGGCAAGGCGGTTTTTCAAGTCAATCTTCACATTCTGCCCGCCCATGCCCGGGTGGCCGAATATCCAATCGTTCTGAAAAAAGAATGTAAGTAAGTGCCACAGCAGTTGATCGCATATGAATTGTCCATGCAACTGTTTGTTGTGCATGTCCTGTTAAACATTCCATTTCCACCTTAAAATAGTTCCATTCGAAATCACACTAGACAGTTTTCTCTCAATAAATTCAATATAGTGTCCTATGCGGTTTGGAAAGCGTCCAATTAAACTGGAAATAGAATACATAGATGCACAACTCGTAAATGACATCAAAGTTATGATCCAGCATTAACACAAAAAAGTCAAATTACTGAACGTTCATAATTCTGAGAAAATTTATCTATGGTATAAGAATATAAATAAATCCATAAAATACAATCATATGTTAAGTTTATTTGCTGATTAACTTTTTAGACTAAAAGACAATCCCTTCCACTACGGTTCGACCTGCGGAATATCGAAAATATGTACAGCATTTTGGGCTTTTGGGACGTATGACCCAGCGACTTGAAGGGATATTTACCCAAAGAGCTTTCTGTTTCCAAAGTTGAGAAACTTTTTCAAAACAGACTAGTGAAACTTGCAAAGTGCAGGGGCTCTTTCCTTTTAAACCGCAAAGTTTACCCTACCTCCAAGCTGCTAAGGCTGGAGAAGTAGGAGACCCAATGAGGTTATATATTTTCCACTATCCCCAGTGTGCATAAGTATGAGTGTACCCTAGTCAAAATCAAAAGGGTTCAGTAACATTACCTGAGGACTTTTAGTATAATGAAGTCCCCATCCCTTCGATTCAGTGAAACCAAGCGTTGTATCGTATTCTTCAATCAATACTGGCTCCTTGATGATATCCAACGTTTCTTGCCTAATAATTTTTCCTTCAGCGACCAAGGAGTTAATTTTTGCCAACCCTCTGGCGGTACCCACGCCGTTCGCGGCAGGAATCTCCATCGCTCGCAATTCAGGATTGTTGAACATTGTAATATCCTGAAACATAAAAACCGGAATGAGAACATTTCATTAAGGTACTCTAATCAATCAGTCATTAAAAAATTTAATAAAATAGTAGCTTATAAAGTGATTTGAGCTGGTAAATATAATTTTCTACAGCTAAATGTAGAAACAGTTTGTTTTTGAGATTAAAAATACGAGAATCTCATACAGAAAAATAAGGATGTATGATATGCAGGAGAATGTGAAACTAATCTCTTAACTTCAGGATTATGAAGCGTTTTAGCAAATTAAAAGGTGAAAATTTACAAATTCACAATAGATCTCTTACATACAGATCCTACTGCGATCTCAAAACGATGAAAATGTTAATTAACCTGATAAAAGACGAATAAAAAGTGGTTACTTAGAAGTTGTCTAATCAGGAAAGGTTTTTTTGTAAGTGAGGTATAAATTACGGTCATGAACTTGTGAACGATCACTTACAGTTCCCATCCAGGCGACATTCTTGCCAATACGATGAAAGTTGCTGGCCTTAGATGAACGAAGAAAATACCACACCATCTTGAGAATAACTGGTTGCTCAAAAGCCTCTCGCAACATCCGTTTAATTGTAGTATTGCTCAGACGAGCTACTTTGTGGTCTAATGCCGGTGGAAGACCGATGTAAAATTCGATGTCTGAATAAGAATAATACTATTATCATATAAATTTCGTTAAGACACGAACTATTAAAGCAGTTTGACCAAGTGCAGCGTAATAAATAAGACAATAGAGATGATTCAGAATAACCAAAAATTTGATTCATCATTTAATTCTCGTTTTTACGAGTCCGAATTACATCGCTTCATTTATATAATAATTATAAGTGTACCTCTAACCAGTGTAATCTATGCAGTAAACTTACTTGATTTGAAATAGAACCTTCTTAAGGCTCGCAATTTCTCAGCTATAATCATTTACGTTATCCACATAAATGGTCCTGAATATGTAGGGAAAAGAGATAAGAGCAGTTCTAGGCTGGATTCTGAGGCATTACCTCTGTCTCGGACCTACTTTATCCCTCACCGCCTAATTCATTCCCAACCCTGCCATGAACATCCAGTTCAAAACGAACCGTTTGGATCGCCGATTTCTTCCCGAAAGAATCTTGAAACTGATCTCTTCTCTGGATCGATTCGTCTGATCAACTGATCCAGAAGCCATCCAAACGTCAGCGCGTGATATCCAGTTTTTTCGCCTGGAGGCCAGTTAGGTAACTGGTCCTCCAAGATCTTGCTCATTCTTGTATGATCCGTAATATCGTCGGCTAAGATAACGCCGTCAACGTACGCAAGGCCGCCCTAAAATAATAGCGATAAGTAATGTTCACCCTCCTCTTATCTACGATCGTGCAATTAGTTATTAATAAAAGTTTTCTAAACAGAAAACATCGATTTTTAAGTGAACATGCGCACATAATATACGAAAAAACGAATAAAGTAACATTCGATTGTATTAAGTTCATTGCATTCTGTCTGATTCACATACTCCAATGCATGAAATCACTATGATTCATTCATTCCTTCTCAAAAAACTGAAAGTAAACTACTTGATGACTCAATCAGTTGCGCCTACTAAACGAAGCAGAACGAAATTGCGTCATACTAAAATTACTAAAGTGAAATAAAACAAGTTTATAGCGATAATAATAATAAATTCCATCATCAAAGTTTGTGCATTAAGAAGTAAAATAACGACCATAAAGATGATCATTGTATTTTAATACAACAAATGGGTAGCACTACTTTATGGTCTAAATTTGCCGAGTAATAACGAGAAATTTTAGGTACAACAAGGCAAGTTGCTTCGAAAGTAGATGGCGCTTCTTTCTGTCAATCAAAGCACGTAAAAACAAGAGATAACTGTCATTCTTAGCGAAAAACGGCGTTCAAGCACCCGAAAAGCGAGGTCATCTTTGCCAACTACGATGCCTAATAAAAAGTTATTGTTACTGGTCGAAAAGTTTTTGATTATAAATTAATGACGCTTATAACAACGCACTATGCCATAAAAGAAAAAAATAATAATGCCACACCTGATGTGAAAGGAGCGTTTTGATGGTGATATTTTCCTTGCCATTTTTACCAAATTCCGGCCAATGCTTGGCTACAAGATCGTCATAAGATACCAATCCTCGATCGACGAGCATTGCAAAGCAGATTGCTGCCACACCCTGAAAGTCGGGAAAAACTAATAACACTGCCAGCGCCATCTTAAATCACTGATGAAAGCATAAATGTAAATACACCGCTTTTCATAATACAGTCAACTGTTTTTATAACGTCGGTCAAGGGACCGGCCAAAGACCGACGTTATAAAGACAGCCACGTTGTAGAGGCAGTTAGCCCTGTACAAAACATAATACACAGGAGCAGCCAAGGACCGACGTTATAAAGCCAGCGACGTTATACAGCCAGGCGTTATAAACGCAGTTGACTGTAATTTGTTACTTTTGCATTCAATTGTGTCCAACCTGCGTTGTAACTGAATGCAAGGATAAAGAAAGAGAATCAAAAGTACTGAATTACGATGCAAGACGATATATAAAGCTTTGTATGCCAATTGAAAATTTCGGTTAGAATACTAAGACTTATCTGTCTATTATTGCTAGTGAAAGCTGTCTACATATCATTATCAGCTCACGAATACTATACAGAAGAAAGTAAAAGAGCTAGGGCTTTTCAATTTCACATGAGACACGACGCAACATGGAAAAATCTACATATTGTAATATTTATATGAAAGATATTTCTCCTACAGTTAAAATATTTATACAAAACATAATACGTTGCAGAAGTAACTATCCACTCCCTCACCCAAAGTCCTCCTGGAGGTAGCTGCTTACTTCTGAGACTCGCTGCACAATGATGCTGCTTACCTTGGTAGAAGAGAAGCAAGTGGTCATAGTATCGCTCTTCCATCTTCGATGGCTACTCGAATCCGCGTATCCTCCCCAAATATCGATCACTTTTTCGCCATCCAAGTAGACGCAAAATGCCGCACCCTCAACTTCCCAACCATCCCGGAAATTCTTCCTAAAATTGACGATTCTTGTTATTAACAAAACTGTAGTTCTAGAGAAGCTATCTGAAAGGTTTTTGTCTTTATCGATCGTCGTAGGAATGCTTTGAATGTTATTCCATTGATCATACATTCAAAGAAAGCAGAATTTTTATTATCAGATATGTGATATCCCTAATTAGATACGCCATAATGAAATGATACATATCATAAAATCAGTCGACTAATTTAATCATTATCCAGTGCATATAGGCGGAAAGTGTAAATGATAGAAGTTTAGCCAAGATTAGGATTGGAAATTGTAAGAAAAAGCAAAACACTCCAACTGTTCAATCGTCAAAACACTCACTCGAAGACCTTCTGGACTTTGCTGAACCTCTCAGCGCAGTCACCATCAAAGTGGAACGCCAGTGGACGCGGCATGAAATAGCGTCTTGTACGTAATCGAGCACCGACTGGCAAATAAAAACACAGAGCAAGTAGGATGACGCAAAGAAGGATGATTACGCCGCCGCCGCCGCCGCTCACGAAACAAATGATCGCGCTGGTGACAAAGATCACCAACAGCAGAATAACCGGAACTGTGACACGAAGGAATGGGGACATTTTACAGTATCGTGCGTTTGTAATCATATTATCGTGGCGGGGCGCGGCACAACTCGGGAAGCGATAGCGCAGTAGTAATAAGTATTCGTGCGCAGAAAAGTTGTACAGAATGCGCCAAGGGCTGTTGGATGAAGTCTTCTCGTCCAGACCACTGCTGGAGTTGGAAATTGGCGCGCATACAACGGCATGAGATTAGCTAGCTGCGGGGAGGGGGTAGGGGAAGGGGAGAAGAGGATGGAGGATCGATAAATTCGCCAATTTCTGCCAGCCGTAGCTGTGGCCCGTGCATGCCTACGCGAAGAAAATTATCGACGACGCGCATACTATCCGGTCACATGAATCAATAGCCGCACTCCTAAGCGACGCCAGCTTCGATTTCTTTTTCTAACTCTGCGTTTATATTAATCATAGCTTTGTACTGAGTTGGTGTTTATTCATAGTGAAGTTTGCTCGGCCATCGGCCAAAGTTCGATAGGATAAGCGACGCAAACGATGCAAACAACTTACAAAACGCAAGGCGTGCAAAGCGCAGAGAGCGCTCAAATATCAAAATTATTCCAATTGAATAAGACGCGTCGACTTACTTGACGAACCTTAAATAGCTGTCTGTCCCCAAGACCTCTTTCTCATGTCTGCACCACGGTTATGCAGAGAGCTTAACTGGAGGTGATTAGGAAGGATTCTAACTCTCACCATAACTCATTCTCCCCCTGTGTTTCCAGACTGGCAAATGATCTTATTTTGTTTGAGCGGCTTAGAGTAAATACTTTTTCTCAGCCCCAGAAACCATTAGTTAAATGTGAAGTTACAAGCGTTATTTTTACATAGGGCCGGTTTCACATCGCGTACTTTAGCTAAAGTCGTACTTAAGGCCTATCCTTTATCATTGCGTTAAGTACGGCTTTAGCTAAAGTACGCGGTATGAAACCGACCCATAGTTGTATAGAGCAGAAGAAAAAACTGGATGACCACTTTCTTACAAAAACTTGTCAATTTTCGTAGCAAAAAACTGACGAGAAAATATTACCCGTAAGCCGACGACCTTTCCCTCAAATCCGTTCCTAAGACCAATCGTGCCAGCTCATCTCTACTATGGCCTGCCATGCCTCTGTCTAGTTTCCTAACATCCATAGTTCCTCTAATAATATACCCCATCTTGCGGTTTTTAGCTATAAATCTACAATTATTCCGAGTCAAAAAAGTTAAATGCACTGATAAATCGCTTTCTGCAGCCGAGAAAACGGTATGACATCATCGCCAACCCCAACCTTCTGGCCATTGGTTACATAGGCGAATGCCAGCTGATTCTTCAAATCGGCCTTGACACTCGATCCACCGTGACCAGGGAAACCAATCAGCCAATCGCCCTAAATAACAAAAATTGCTATTATAAATGTCGAGCGGTGTAGCATCGCAACCATTTCAGCGAGGTGCCCATTAGCGGTAAAACAATATCATAATGTGCTAATGTACGCAGTGCATGAAAAGTTCTCAACTACCTAATGAATATCATTGCTTACATCACTTGTAATCCCGCACTGTTCGAAAATGGCATATGTTAAAAAAGAAATGACTGTGTCATGCTCACATGGAGATCTATAACACAGCTGTTAACAATGTTTGAAATTGTAAGGCCATTATTAAATGCTGTAATTATTATGATTAAAGTTAAAAAGCGTACGAATCAGATCCCAACCTGCTAACTAGGATTAAAAAAGGAACGTGCCCCAGTCTGCACCTCACCGCTCAGAACCCATAGCATCTCAGTGCTTACCGCGTAAGGACACATTAGTAGCTATTATAGCGAGTATTCAACTTAATTCTTACCTTTTGACTTTTTGTATAGACGAAGCCATGGCCACGCGAAATCTTCTGGTGAAGCACATAATCGAAAGCATCTTGAAATTTCGGTTTTCTCAAATGGTCCAAATTTTCGCCGCCGCACAGTTTTCCGTCTATTAAAAGTGACATCATTTTGGCTAAGCCCTTTGCCGAAGCCACGCCTCCAATAGATGCCAGACCCAAACGACGCCATTCAGGGTTGTTTAATACCGTTTTTCCCTAAAAATTGATCAATGTCAACAATAAGTGAGTCTGAGACAAACGGAATTCGAGTAGACAAAATTCTGCATCCTAAAGCCAATCGATCAAAAAAAGTAAATTTTGACCACCCAAAGCTCCTTTAAATAAATTTTATATTGTGTTCAGCTACCTATGACACGCCGACTGCTATCCTACCAATTTATATTGTAATTGTCTTTCCACACACACTAATCATACACAACTAACAAAAGTTTCCGGTTTATTCCGCAGAGCTTGGGTGACCGTAATGTTCCTTTAATATATCGAGGAAAATGATTGTTGGGTGGAAATTTGCTACCACTCGTGTGGCTTATTAATTTTTTGCCACAGTTATCTAGTCGCAGAAAATGACAGCAAATTTTAATCCAAAACCTTACTGCTGTATTGATAAATTACTAATTGACTGTTCCCTGCTATCCTCACGTTTGTTAAACTGAGCTTTTTTATTCAGCTTAGTTTATAAAGATCTTGAAATTCAACGTGCGAATGATTACCTCTCTAGTTTATCATTTAACCAAGTCCAAATTTTTATGACGAAATAAGTATTTAAGACTTTTAGATAGAATACCTTCAAATAAAATCGACCAATTTCCATGCTGTTGAGTGCTTTTTTGAAATACGAGTCGTTGCCTGATTGCGCCAAGTTGTAATAGCTGTTGGCAAGTCTCCAACTGGTCGCGAATCGGCGAGTAAACGACCATTTCGATGCAGGTGAAATTCGAGCAACCCTGTGTTCCAGTTCAGAAGGCAAACTTAAGTATACGTCAAGACCTGCAACGTTCAACTGCAGCAAGCTAGAAAAATATCAAACAGAATCACCGATTTGCAGTTATAGACCGATATTAGCGACGTTAAATTGATGATCCCGCAGTTGTACAAGTGCGGTATACTTTCCATTGTATTGAACTCACAAAAGGGAGTCGATCTGTTTGCAGACTTTTTCCCTATGTCCTGCTTTGGAGGCAACCGGTAATGGGAGCTGAATGTAAACCAGTTGAGGACGGTGAGATTGTAAGCACCCTGTTGTAGCTTCCGGGTTGTTCAGATGAGACCGAGCTTACTGTCGCAGTACAGGAAAGATAGGAGAAAGAGATCTCGGCAGGAGCGATATGCATGAGAGGGCCGCAATGGAAGAGAGAGCGGGATAGACAGCGAGGGATATGCTACTATAACATGAGGCGGCGCTCTTAGCTGAACACTGAGCAGTACTGCCTCGGGCAATACTGAATTAGGAATTACATCTGATCCGTCGTTGATCAGGAGATGCGCGGATATTTAAATAACGATTCAGTATGGGCGCGTGCTGCAGCAGTAACATTATCACACTCCAACACACCCTCAAAGCGATCGCAAACCTAACGACATTGGCTTGTTTGGATATATTTTTCTCAGCAAGAAATAGGCATAATTACTAGTGATGGAAATAATTTCGCAATTTTTTGTTCAGAAAAGATTGCCAACTGGGGAAGCGAAAATTCATCCAAAGCCGAAACCAGTGCTCAATTTTGTCTCGTACAAATTATGAATGAGTTATGTATAAATTATCAGCTTGAATCCGTCCTGTCACTGTTTATAAACGTAAGTTAAGTTTCACTAGCCAGACTCAGAGCTTTCTTTCAACAACGCCAAAATCATAGAGTATAGAGTATAGAAAGTGTACAGCATATTGTAAAATGAATTACCATGTGGCTTTCCAATTTCAGCATCAAAGTAATCGCCAGTACCACGCTGGTGCTTATCAGTTTTTCGGCAAATACTGTCGGCCAGAAATCCGCTGGTAAAAATTGCATAGCCTAATTTCGTACCAGGAATTGTATCAGGTTTCTGGTTCTCGATAGCTGTTCGCATTTTCTTCCAATCCCGCAGGTGTTTTCGTTCAATTTTTTGATCCAAGTTTGTCATGCCGCACTAAAGAATTTCTAATTAGTTCTCAATACTGTGAACACAATTGCGAGACTCATTGGCTTTCTACAGTAGCATTTAACATCTTAAACATCGATAAACTGGGACAAATGCGGTTGTCAGTCTATTTCTATATTAGTGTTTCATGAAAAACCTACTATATCTTTGAAATGAATCAGGAAACTTTCTCTCTAATCTCAAAGATGGAGTATTGAATTTGGAAACAGCGGAATAAGGTTGACAGTCTTAGAACTGGTCGGCTAACAATCTTTCTGGAATTAAGTAAAAAACTTGAAACGCGTACCGTATCGTCCAGAATCATTCGGATTTTTGTACTTTGCTTTTCCTCTTGTCCATACTCTGGCCACACGCGCGTAACCAGATCTCCATAATGAAGACTTTCTTTGTCAATCAAATGCGCAAAAGAAACAGCAATTATTGCCTGAAACGCTTACTTACAAACATCAGTTACTTTAGAGCACTTTATCCGCTCTATAACAAATACTATTTAACTTCCTTTCATTGTTTTGCACTGTTTTAGTGTAGTCGATAACATGCTATTTTATGGTGCTTCGCTGTGTTGTCACGGTTTTTTAAGTTTTACAGAAATGAGGTCCTACTAACGCATCTAACAGTAAACATACCCTCGAAGCTGTACTGATGTTGACCAATGTTTCTTGTTTCCAGCGAGCGGCCGCTTCCCTATCACTCCATCCTCCCCACATATCGACAACCATTTTTCCCTGGTAAAACACACAAATTGCTGCGCCTTCTTGTTCCAGACCATTCTGGAAGTTATCTCTAAAATATTCTAGAGAAAGAACTCATTTACGCATCAATTTACTTCTTGAACCATATTTATTGACGGTTTACCGAAAAAGCACTCTTTCAGCTCAACTGTTTGGGGCGCTGACAGAGGTGTCCTTTGGGGCTACCATTTTAATATCCTCGATTACGGGAGGTGCTTGAGTTTTTCAAATGCGAAAGTAAGTGTCGAATCTTAAGAGTGAACTTTATGACTCTTTTGAAAAAAAAATTGCCAGTTATGTAGGAAAAACTTTAGTTCACACTGATAACCGTGCTAGGGGACGAGCTTCTCATACTGGAGGTAAAGTAACCCTCTAGCCTTCGGGCAGCGCCCACCCCTATGCGCTCCTTGACTGCTGGCCTCTCTTTCGTAGACTATATGCAGTGCTTAATAAGGACTTAAGAATGCTTCACAAAAGTTAATGTTTTACTATGACCGTACTCGGCAGCAGGATGCGATCGCTTACCAACCTGAATGCATGAAAGACTTTTTCAAATCTTCTATCAACAAAGCCATCCACAAGTTTTCGTTCCAGTTGCGCAGATTCCAGTTTGGAAGTTTTCTTTCTCTTGAGATACCATTTTATTGCGCAGTAAACAATGGCGGCAAGAATGAATCCCTGAATAAATGAACCAGTGCCTTTGGAATTCGACGACTGCGACATCTGAAATTTGATTTCTGGTAAATAGACACAATTAAGGTTAAGTTTAGAAGCAGATGAGGGGAGAAGGAAGTGAGTATTTCAGGCCAAAATTGAGGCGAATATGAAGCCATGGAATATGTACATTTAAGAACCTGATGCGATCCCACCTTGGCAATGCAAAAATTAATCCAGTTAAAATTTTTATAGCCAAATACTAATGCCATTTTTTCAGGTTTGATGCCTGCCGCATAGCTCTCTTTTATTACAATTTTTAAATAGCCCAGCTTCTGATTTTAAAAATTTCACAAAAACAAAGGTAGCTAAAGAATAGCTGTATTTCGGTACATTTATTGCAGTATATCTCGTATACCTGCAGCACATAAAAACTATGTTATATGCTGCATTTGCGCATTTTCATTTATTTATTTGCCTGGTTAATGTAGCATGCGCAGGAGAGGAGGGACAAGAAACAGCTGCACCTGTCCATGCTAAACTTTTGTGATCTGCGCTTATCTCGTTTCTACTGCATTTGGTAAAAATTACTCTCTGCACTAAGATATAATCGTTAGGGCTAAAACTCAAAATAGTAAGCGCAAGCTAATAAGTGAAAGCGTTACCAGTAAATTATATGCGAAGATAAACGTTTGCAACTCAATAAATTACTCAGACACCTGCCTGATTCAAGTGTCCCTTACTGCAACAAGACAAGCTGAAATAAAGCTATGGCGGAATATCTCTGAGTAACGATTGTCACTGCCAACTTAACAAAGGAAGGTTCCTATCGATTCTCGCATTTGTCTTCGTTTCTGTTCGCAGCCCAGCCGTTCGCTCGGTCTCCTAGAGAACAAGCAAAGGTCATAAATTATTTCATTCTAGTGATTTCCCGATACTGGTTGCTGGATATGTGCAGAATGCTATTCGACCGCATGTTTTTATACACTAGTGGAGCGGCAAAATAGTTCGTTTCAGATAAAATAAACGGTCCCAGACTTTCAAGACATTTTTTGGCCTGCAGTATTTGTGGCAAAAGGATAAAGTGAAGAGTTACTTATCCAAAGTGTTACTAGATTTTATTTTCAAAAATTCGGTGAAATAATCTGTAGTAATTTGTTAAACGACCCAGGCAGCAGTGCTGCGACGCTGTCAACGAAGACAAGCTACTTCATCTGTGCATAACATAACCACGCTTTCTCTCTTTTGTTATTTTGTACAAAATATCTTTATTCAAAGTTATTTGAATGGAAACTGCAAGCGCACATTGTCAACTATTAACATAACATTCCACATATCCAAAAAATTAATCGATATACGTTTGAAACTGTTTTGTATTCTTTTCAAATTTACTTCAAGAATTTCTGTCTTCTCTGCTCACAATCGAGTACCGAAGAGTAAGCCCCAAAGACGAGTTCTTTTGTAGTGTTGAAAAGAAAAATTAGTTTTTTCTGCTGAGTTAATGGCATGTGAGTGAAGTTGTACAACGAAAATGACAAAAAATGCTGTGTATGAATATTTGCAGGAAAAATCTTTGATTCGCTCTTTTGGTTTAAGGCTTTAGGCTTTCGGCCTGTAATCGTGTGGCTCTATACATTCGCATTAACCAAGTCTATGCCTGAAGACGAGCCTTAGATACAACAGAAGGCTAATGCTAAAGCATGAAGTGGAGAGTATGCTACTGTCGATTTAATATTTACAGTTATTTTTTGATTTAAGGAATAATTTTCCTTTTTATTCATCGTTCTTATTTGATTTGCTACCAAACTTTGCCTCACTATATCATGGCGGGCATTCACGCTATAATTTTGCAAGGAAAAAATATCGAAGCAGAAATTTTGCAGCAACCTATTGAACATTAATAATCAGCGATATCCATTAACAAAATAGCCGACTCAACGCCGTACTGGAGTTCACTGATCGTGATTTCGATGCGCTGCAACCAAAATTTTTGCTGAGTGACGTCGTTGTTTTGAACGGCAGCTAAATAATACTCGACGGAGTCATAAACTCCCGCACCCATTGTCCCAGAATAATGATCGTGAATTGAAGTGGCAAAGAGAACGTGCCGCGCAGCCTCTCGCTGAGGATAGAGGCCTAAAATGAGAAAATTTTCGAAAATTCGAGAGGAAGAATACAATCGCGATTTTTCAAATCAATCATTCATTACTGAGTAATTTTGTTCTATTTTTTGGTCTAGATTTATATGGACAATATGATTTTATTTCAATTTGTCAAATATTCACGGAACTTGGTTAACTTTTTACTACCAACCGAATGGTGCATGCTGCTCAACTTTGAAAGAATGCTGAAAGATTGCAGGTATACGTAACGTTGTCTGACAAAATACCATAAGTCTATTATCTGTCAGAAGGAGTCAAAAATAATGTTGTTAAGAACACAGTTGAAAAAAGATGCTGCATGTTTAAAAGTACGCCTGATGTGTTAGGTAATATTGCAGGAGAATAAGGAGCAGAATAATTTTCCCGAGCCACTCGTTCGCCCAGATATGTTGTGTCAGGATCTTTTAATATCAAGCTAAGTACACGCGCTAAAGCACAGTTTACTTGTCCTGCTCGTGCATCGTATCTAGCGCTTATTAATTTGCAACGTTCAATTTGCAGTACATTGAACCCCGGATAAGTGCACATCGATGCGGCAAGAAAATTTTGTGCACTTATCCGAGTTGTGCAGTTATCCGGGTTTTGCTTAAGTGCATAGTTCCTGACCTGATTTTTGCTCAAATCATTAAAATAAGCACATTTGATTAGCTTTACAGCATTCCCACTTAATAAAGACACTTTCCAGAGTAATGAGAACATTTTCTACATCATAAAAGACATTTTTCGTATAAATTTGACTAGAAAAATGTCCCTATTGACATGGAAAGCGTTTTTGTTAAAGTGGAAATGGTAAAGAAAACACTTCTTGCCATTATACGCAGCTTCAAGATAAACAAGGTTGAAAGTCGTTCTGATTGACATAGGCATTGTTTTGATGCACTATACATCATATTCGCATATTTTTGAGTGACATTTGGGTGGGGTCGCGCCCTTGTGCACTTATCCGGGAACAATTGCATACAAAAGTTGCACACGGGGCCTGCAAAACATGTGCACTTATCCTGGTTCAGATCATGTACAAAACATAGTACAAAAGTTTGGGCATGGAGAACGTATGCACTTATCCGGGTTTCACTGTACCTCTGTCATTAATGAACGTTCGTTCCAATCCCATAAGGCGACTATTTATCATTTCCACTTGTCGCAACGACGCTGACTTCTTCCCCGAATTGATTCCGTCAACCACAAGTTGTAAATTATTTGCAACGGTAGTGAATCTGTCTGATGAATTGAACAGATTACTCATAATCATCGGGTAAGTGGTGATTATGCTCGGTATAATTTTGCTGTTTAAATAAACATTGAGTTGTTTGACAGCTAGCGAGAGAACAGTTGCGTAGTCGTTGACATCGAAGGGTATGACTAGGGTGTCGGACAGATCGCGAGCGATCTCGGTCCACAACTGCGTCATGGCAGTGAGCGCTTTGTAACCGGGATCGATGTAGCTAAAAGTGAGTAATCTCGCTTGCTACTTTTCAGCAGTTCTCCGTTTTCTAAATTTACCACTTGTAAACAATAAGCTGATCTTACTAGCGACGATCCCCTAGCTTACGATAATATTTTAACCTCATTCGTTACTTGAAAAATTCCGACAATCAGTGATTGATAAGGGTAGATTTGTGAGGCCAATCGCCGAAACTGTTTCGAACATTAAGTATTCAATCATTTTAACTTGACCAAAAGTCTACTTTTGTAGTGTACAATTCAATACATTACAGTATACAATATACATCAGTTCCACTTCAGTGACCATTTCCAAATTAAAAAGGACACTTTACAAGCTAAATCAATACAAGAAATATCTTCTGTAATTTGGGAAGTGCCTTTATTAAATTATAAATTGTCTATATGACGTCGCATGACTCTAAGGTCATTACATCTCTTCCATTCAAATCTGTTCAGGTTTTGCGAATAAATTTAAGATGCATAGCGTTCTTGCAATCCCGTATGGCAAATGGGGATTTGGGTTAGGTGAAAAGTAAACGGGAAATACGTTTCAATCGTCCATGGCACTTCGAACATCGTGTGATAGAGCTCGTAGCAATCGCGCTTGATTGTCGGATCGCAGAAGTAAGTCAGGTAGGCGCTAGGAACGCCCACGAACGAGAGAAACGTCGACTGATCGCTGCCTGAATCAGGCACACGCATGCGTGGTTGTCCGGGAACGAACGAGTCGTTGGGAAAGTAGTAGATCCACGAATCGTATACTGTCGCCCTGCCCAGAGCAACCTAAATTTCACTTTTTCTACCGTCTACCGTTTTCAAATTGGGTCAGTTCTTTGAAAATAGAGGCGTGTCTTTCTACAGTAACTGTGTCAACAATAAGTTTTAAACTACTTTTAGTGAAGAAGAATACTAGCACTGAAGTGGATTATTGGTTGAAAGGGGGGGGGGGTTAATTCTACAGCTTTGGAAAAAAATTCGGTATTGTAAACTGCGATGGTAAGAATAAATTACATTAATAAGAATATAAAAAGGACGTTATCGTTCTATTGGAGACTTTCTGTAAAATAAAAACCGACGAGCTACGAGAGAAATCAAATAACATGGGAATCAGGAATCTCTAAAGCTACAGCAAATTCTATCGCGACTGAGTGAAGGCGAATTCCTTTAGCCAAAATTACCTCCGTCCCACCCGGCAGCTTTGTCGCGGTTTCAGCTATTTTATATGAGAAAAATTATTATATACCTCTCCCTGATTAGGATTTGGCACCGTCTTTGCGGCTCTGATTAGGGTTTGGTAAAGGGACGGAGTGGCCGTGGCCAGCAGAGTGACGTGTCCTTTGACGCCGACGTCGACGTTGATTAAGGCAACGGCGCGCTGCTGCAGCACCTTGAGGTATTCTTCGGCGAATTCAGTCGAACCGATCAGACCAAATTCTTCGGCGTCCACGCTGCAGAAGACGATCGTCCTCCTCGGCCTCCAACCTGTTGCATTCGCGACGGCCGACAATGCACGCGCCGTTTCCAGTAGTGCGACCGTTCCTGAATCAGGACAAATGAGCTGTTTCATTAATTTATTGCAATTGGGAAGCTGTGGAATTGCAAGCGCGGTGTTTGATCATTTTCTGTTTCTTTTCGGTCAGTCCGGTTTCTGACCAATATCTAACTTTGTAATCTAAAGACTTATGAAGAATCCTGTGGATTCCTGTGCTCACTGAGAATGGTTGATGCTGGAAGCCTGCGTTGAGCTACGTGGAGTAGACATTCAACGTCTATTTGTATTTTGAATTTTTGTAATTCTGAGAAATGCTATACAACTAACATTTGTTGTGTGACCTTGAAATTGCACGCGGTCATCGACCGTGACGCCAACTATATTAATCGCGTTTTGCATACCGGAATTGGGATCCATAGCGCCGTACGTCCACGCATCGACATGGTTGATCAGCAGCACGTACTTGTCGGGCTCGGTCGTTCCAGGCATGACTGCTATGACATTGCGAATTTTCCGTTGTGGTTGCGTTGCATGGACGGTCACCTCAAATGAATGAATTTTGTTTTTTTACTTCCGTCTACTGCAAAAATATGCCAATTAAGCAATGGAGCTTCTCAAAGTTAGGTAAATGCAGTTGTGCACTGTCATTGCACCACGTTAAATTTTAGTGTTAACTGTGGATACATAGATAAAAAATCTGTATAATATTAGTGCATCCGTAAGCTTAATTATTCCCAGTCGTACTTTCGCCTTCACCAAATCCAAGCGTGCAACGAAAAATTCCCCGTAACCATTTCTTCGCGTACATTTGCGGCGACTTTTACAATTCATTCAGTTTACCTGGAAAATTTTGCTGCTAGTGAAGGTATAGTTGACGCTACTAATGCCGCCTTGCCAATCAGGAGGAACCGGAAGGCCGTCCATGTTTAAAAAGAGATTGGCCGCATCGCGATAGCCGATGGGCATGACCGGAATGACTGGTACGCTCATTCCATTGGTTACGTCCTCCTGAGCCAATCGATAGGTGTACGATTTGGAGGGGTAAAGTGGGGTAAGTGGATCACCATCGACATCAAGAATCGAGCCGCGCTGCGCTCCACCCGCTGGCATATAGGCACTGTTTGGAAACACCTGAAAAATAAGGCGGCGACCGTCAT
>NIUQ01002190.1:0-24061 GCA_002796945.1 Plectus sambesii
ATGCATTTCACATCGGCAGTTGAAAGCTAATGGCCGAAATCACGCACTAATCTGATACCCCTGTTGTAGCCAGGCAGGCTAACACTGCAAACACAGATTGTACTTTGGCGAGAGGACGCTCAAAGAGCAGTAAATAGGGGCATGTCAACGGCGTCCTTTCCATGAGGACCTGCAAAGGGCAACAAAAGGCAACTTTTCAATATGTCACCTATGCGTTGATTCGACCAAAATGCATCGATACTCAATGTAAAAGCGACCATTTTGCAATTATTTTGGATTACTGATCTCACCACGTCAGCGATTCTGTTTAAAGGCTGATTTCAAAATCGTTTCTTTCGGACACGATAGATATAAGATCCCTTCATGAATATATACCCATAATACACCTAATAAATATGCTTGTATGTCAGTGAAGGGTGGACGCATCTATTACTTGTTGAGCGGACACAAAAAACACTGATGTGATCGATGCAAAGGGAACAGTATCTACCCATCCCCATACATACCCATATGCTCATTGAGCATTCTCAATGTTACTCATGATTCGGCCCCTAAAGTTTTTTCACAAAGTTTAGGTGACGTTTTGTAAGAGAAGAAAGTAATGAACTAGTAACAAGATTTAGCTGCATGATTGGAGTTGACGTCCTAAGCTGCGAGCATTCACTCGGAATATGGCCTCCATTAAATAAGTTTGGATCAAATAACATTTTCTTGTTGATCGCTGCTCGTCGCTGTTCTCGTAATCGCGTTTCAAGCAACTTTTATAAGAAAGCTATTCAAAGGAACATTCGATAAATTCACACCTCCAAATGCTCATCCGACTGAACATTTCTTAAGCAACGGCTTAGATCAAGGGGAGTGGGGTAACATGCTCCTGAGGGACGACATTGAGCACCCTTCCTCCACATCAGACATCTGTGGACACTGATGAAGGTCAACGTGTTCACTACAAGATAGCCAAAATTCAATTATCACTTTCAGGTCTTGCTTTTAAATGTTTGATGTCAAAATAAGTTCATGTTCACTAGTTATTTAGTTGGCTGAAAATCATCTCTTGCATCTGAAAGGATTTCCACCACCGCCTATAATTAAAGACATCAAAATGGCAGTCTCCATCACACCCACTGCACATCAAGCAGGAGCCACACAACTGTTAAAGATAATATTAACAAATGCCGACTATCTCGAGGGGCTGAGAGATCGAGTAAAATTTATCATCATGCGACTTGCGAGTTGACTGGATCGAAACATTCCAAAATGTTGTAGAATGAGTTTCTTCATAAGTTATATATTACGGTAGATATAATGAATTGCTTTCTTTAATATGCCTAGTGCTTTCCGTACGGTCAGCTAATTTGGGTGATCCTGTCTGATAATACTAGCGTCAGAACCGCTTTTGATGCATTACCTTTTACAACTCGCAACCTGATGCTTTGACCAACTAGTCTCAGTTTCTTTAAGAATTCATCAGCAATAGTTAGCCGAGTGCCGATTTCGCTTTTGTCTCATATTTTCCTCGAGGAACGCTCAAGAAACTTGACTTTCATGTAGAGAGCTAAGCTCAGGCCTCTGCCGCCTGAATGCTTCCAATGAAATCATCGAGCAAATTGCGAACAGACAAGTAGACGATGGCGAATTTCCTACGACGGTCATCTCATAGCAACGTCATCCTTTTCCTGCCCACTAAGCGCGCACAAATCTTGTTTGTGTTTGCATCAGAAAGCACCGACATCGCGCTCTGACGTGCCAATAGCTAAAATTCATGAAAAAAGGGGCCAGGAACTTTTTGGTCATCTTTTGATCAACGTAATGGAGTAACGATAGCAGTAATGAATCATTGCGATCCACAACAGTAAGTTTTGACGACGTCGGACGATCGACGTAAAGAAAGCAAATCAAAATTTTGCGTGTCAAACGGTATTCATAAAACAGTGTACAATGAATATTCAAATATGGACGATGCATAAGCCTGTTCGAATAGACGCCACTGGGTCATTTAATCAGCAGAAACGTTGCCTCAGCAATGCAATTACTTTGTGCTCTAATTCTGGAACGAATTGTAACTTTGCAACTAGCAATTTCGTATGCATCGCGGATCTTCAATTCCATCACATTTTTATCGATATAGAATTTACTTTGAGGACAGAAGCGGCAAATTTCGATTCAATATCATCGAATGCATATTTCTAGGCTTTACAATGGGTTGACTTGGGCTCTGTGTGACTGATTGTGTGCTCAGTTTCAAACACACTGAGTCTGTCTTATTGTGGGCGATAATATCTGACATGTAGCTGCTGAGAACGATGCGACACAAACTCGTCAAAATATCAAATATAATATCGTTCTAAAGGCGTTTGCAATGTTAATTTTTAAGGGTTGTTATTTGCTGTAAATGTCATGAGATCAAGTGTTAAAATATCACGAGACCATTTTTTCATTATCCTTTGGCGAAAGTCACTGAAGGGTGATGAGCAACTTTCAATTAATCGAAGATAGGGCGTAATTAGCATGCTTTTATTCACGCGTTAACTTGAATGCCAACGCTTGCCTCTAACTAACTAGCTGATAGCTTTGTTCCTTGATTCGGTGAACGTTACCGTGTCCTGTAGCGGTAAGAGGAGCTATCAAGACTTCGGCGGTTCTAATCTGGTTCCAGCTAAGCGTCTGCGCTCGCAGGTACTATATTTTGTCTTATGAAACTTCATAGCCAAGCGGACAATGGTAGATTTAAGATTTCGTGAACGAGAGAATAAGAAATTTTGCCGATTTCTACAAAGGGCATTCATTCGTCTTCTGCCGTTAGTGATGGTAGTGAAAAATCTCAAATTGAAAACATTTCAAGAATATGCCAAAATATGTTCTGCTACTCATGAATGATGACCTTAATCTAACCTTTTCCTTAAGAATACCTTAACCCTATGCTCAAGATGGTGCATTATCAAATTCGACTATACATTCTAGGTTTATGATAGGCTCATTATCCCAGGCTTCATACAGAGAACACTTGCTAGAGACATACCAAATGTTTATAAGGGTGGTCAATGGGCGATTACGAGCGGAAGACTTTTCTCCGAAAATAATCCGAAACGTTAACAGGTAGCGGCGAGAGAAATGCTCTTATTTAATGCTGTAGTTTTGCTGATATAATTTTTAAAAGTATGCTTGCAAAAACGAGTAGTGATCATTTAAACAGAACTGTAAAAGTATTAAATAATAGCTGTTTTTGATGATGCAAACCTTTGAGCACGTGGAACATTTGCATTTGCCGATGAATGTATGCTCATGCTGAGTGATAAGCCAGCATTGCAGATTATTATTGTCTTCCGCTTTCAGCGAAAATCGAGACTTTCTGGCGTGATTAAGACAAGAACAGTCAAGTTTCAAGACGAAGACAATTTGCTGATATTTACTGTAAGTACCGTTTTGTTATATCATCATTGCTCGTATAATATTAGATTTTCTCAAAAGCTTGCACACAGGGGCCTATTTCATAAAAATGTTGCAATTGCAGAGTTGCAGAATTGCGGAATTGCATCAGCGGCGATTGGTCAAAAAACCAGAAATAACTGGAAAAAACTAGAAAATGACCAATCACCGCACTTGCAATTCCGCAATTCTGCAACTCTGCAATTGCAACAGTTTTATGAAACAGGCCGCAGGCGGTGATTTCGATTACAATTTGACCTATTTTGTAACATCTTCGAACAACAATTATGCTTGTTAATTAAAGTAAACCTTGCGGGCTTATCAGCGACATCATAATAGTTACCAGACTCATGGCGAAAGGTTTCTCAAATTCAGCCAAGAGTTGATGCATGCCGTATTCATGATTTTTTAGGAACTTGTTCACGTTTATTTTCCTATAGCTATACTTGCAGTATTCCCAATATTCAAAGCTAGAGCTGATTACCATTTCCTAAGCTAAAGGTAAGCTTTTTAAGTTTTCGTAGTGTTTGGTCGATAAACGCCAAATAAATTTCATGAGATAGAGGCTGTCACAAAATCTTTACACAGCTTGTAATTGTCTCCGTTCTTTCATACTCTAATTGTACCGATATAACAGAAACAACTTTATACTACGGTGGTTCAGTGGGAGAGTGAGATATCAAGGAAGGGCAGAATTTCATAAATTATTTGGTCCTGCGAGTGGCGATCTGCGCATTAACATTGGCGCTCTAATATAAAATAATGTATTAGGTGGTCAGTCCGTAAGGGTAGCAGGACATGATAGAACGATGGTTATTGGGCATCGTTTGAGAGGATAGGGACAAAGCATTTGGTAAGAAAATAGCACAAAACCTCTTCCTACCACTCCCGTAGATAACTTCTGCTACGAAACACAAGCGCCATTCACCTGCGGTCATTAAGTTCGGCGGGGGTTTGTTCTTCGAACTTGTTTTCAGTGCCTAAATCAAACGAAAGGTGGCGACCCTTACATAGCGTTTTGTTAATTTGGATGACATCATAGCGTGCTTTGAGAGCAAGAAAATTCATACACGAATTTTAAGAACCTGCGATTGCATGTGGATTTGGAGGACAGGGACAAAAAGATTTACTATTTAATTAATACAGTGAAACCCGGATATAAGAGCAAGCACGGGAAATCGAAAAATTGCTCTTACCGTATTTTAAGAAATAATGGCACTGTGCCACTATTGTTTCAATCACTCTCTACCCTGTGCCACTATTTCTGCGTGTGCCACTATTTCCGCGTGTGCCACTATTATTTCAACCCTCTCTATACCGTGTACCACTATTAGTTCAAGCTCCTCCTCAACATATTTTATCATCACTAGGACGTGGAAAATAGTACTTTAATGAACAAAATAGCTACATTTTAGAAAATTCCAGTTTAAAGTTGCCAGAAGACCACCGAATCGCAGTCGCAAACACTATCATCGCCTCTGAGATAGACCTAACCCCGGTCAATAAGTGAAAAATAGTAGCACATGTGCCACTATTTCCGCCTGTGCCACTATTGTTTCATTCACCCTCTACCCTCAATTCAATTCAATTCTTTTACTCTTCCACACCATACATAGGAATACAAGATAAAATAACGGCATACAAAGATAAAATAACGGCATACAAAAATAAAAAGTACAATAAGGATGAACATAAAATATATGGAAGAGAAGTGCCACTATTTCTGCGTGTGCCACTATTTCTTAGTGTGCCATTATTTCTTAAAATACGGTATATCCGGGGTGCTCTTATATGCGGGGTCGGCCATTTTGTGCAAAATTGATATAAGAAACATGTCAAATACTGTACTAGTGGTTAGAAGATACTGTTCATCGAACATTATCACGTTTTAAGAGCAACTAAAGTATACTAAATTACGAAAAGTTATTACTAATCTATGATTGAACGAGTGTGCAGTGAAACCGCTCACAATGAGGGTCAACGTAAAATTTAGTTATGGGCGGGTGTGCTGATCAACATGTTAGCTGACTCCAATTTTGTTCATTTGGGCGCCTTTTTCTGTCAAAACTCGCGTATAAGAGCAAGTATACTTGAGAACTCCATTAACACATTGACGACAATACGACCCACCGGTGGGTCGTACGCGTTTGTCAGCGTGGGACCAAACGACCCACCGGTGGGTCGTACGCGAAGAAGAGAGTTGGACTAAAGGGCGCCCGGCACGCGAAGGCTACCGTAATTAGAGGCGCGTGATTTGAATTACTTTACGTAAGAGTTTGTGGCCATAACAATGCTTTTTGAATGCAAACATTTTACTCAGGCAAGAGTCGCTTTAGGACCTATCTTGTACTGGTCGTCCCTTAGCCCAATAGCTTAGAAAATAAAAAATCGATAATGTCCCACGCGCCAAAAAACGAAAAACGTGCATTGTCGTCAATGTGTTAAAGATATTGCGTCAAGAGCAAGCGAGCTCAAGTTGTAAAGTCGGTGCAACAGTGACGAAAGATCGAGAGTTCGATCCCCACATCTTCTACGAATCTTCTAGAGTATACTCGAACATTATGGGAATCGAACCCGCGGCCTTTTGCTTACTATAGCTCCGGCTATACCGCTTAAACAGTCAGATTTTCGTCATTTTATGGGGTACTTGCTCTTATATCCGTGTCTTGGCCACAAAATCCGTCAAAAAAAATTGCTCTTATATCCGGGTTGCTCTTATAACCGGATCTCTTATATCCGGGGTCGGCTCCTGTGTTGTAGCATAGTACAGGTGCACGGGAAATCGCAAAATGGCTCTTATATCCGGGTTGCACTTATANCAAAAAATTGCTCTTATATCCGGGTTGCTCTTATAACCGGATCTCTTATATCCGGGGTCGGCTCCTGTGTTGTAGCATAGTACAGGTGCACGGGAAATCGCAAAATGGCTCTTATATCCGGGTTGCACTTATATCCGGGTCTCTTATATCCGGGTTTCACTGTAAACAGAATAATTGTGTAAACTGTATAATAATTCAGCACTATGATATGAATTATTATGACTTAATATTTCATTTATAATTATAAATTATTATATTTATTAATTATAAGTTATCAAAACTCAGTGTATAAATCTTTAACGGGAGGCATTTCAAAATAAGAAAACTAATTCACACCTCGAATGTCATGATGACCTCTCTAATACACATCCAGAGCATGACCGACTGTCAAGAGACACAAAAGAATGATAGCTCAGTTCCCAACAATGTGATGAGTCGCCTACATTACAGCTATGCCTATAAGTGAATGACAGCTAGGCTGTAGGCGTATGAGCTAAAAGTGGATGGCAGCTGGGGATGCCAGTAAGCACTCCATTTTGATTTCTTCAAATCATCACAAAAATACGAAATAAATGGATAAAATAGCGTACTTGACTTCGGCATTTCCTGTGATCAAGCTAAATTAGAATTTCGAGAACAAAGAATCTCCGCGAGATCCCTGTCACAGCCCTGATTATGAGTGATTTGATGATTGCATTTTAGTAAAATGACAACGCAGCAGGAAAAACGTGTTTCGATGAGCGTAAAGCAAATTCGACGACATTTTGACAAATTTTTGCAAAAAAACATTCATCGCTTTTTGATACCGAAAAAATGGACTCATCTGGAAATTGCTAAGCATTTACTCAACATTTTCTTTTGGGGAATGATATACCTTATGGGATGCTATCTTACTTTCATATCATTTGTACAACTGATAAAGGAATATCAGAGTCAACCAACGAATTGGCAAATGACAAACATGATGAATTCATCAATCAGTGTTCCGGACTATACGCTCTGCATTCAGGGACCTATTTCATAAAACCGTCAAGCACTGAGAAATAAAGGACTCAGTCTCAATTCTAAGTTTTCATCGTCGAGTCTCAGTTTTGCAAACTGTACTTGGAAGGATGAAAATGCAGAATTCAGTTGTAAATAATTCTATTCTCAATTCTGAGCAGTTTTATCAAATAGGCCTTAGGCTGATGCCGATTTACTCTTTGATTCTACCAACCAAACGGGAAATTATACGGAAGCGGTAAACATATTCATTGAAAGTTCAACAAACGGAGGCGTTTTTCAAGTTGATCCCGAAGCGATATTTGCAAAAGAAGCTTACATGGTCGTGTGGAAATATCTGTCAATGATGTACGAGGGCGAATCATTGAATAATATGAGCAAAAATCCATTTGGCAATTATGAATATCGAAATGACGAAGTATGGACCGCACTGAAGAATGTCCTTTTGCCAAACATTGCTGCATTCAATATCACACTGGATCAGTTGAAATCGACATTTGATGGAAAATTCGAAAAGTTTGGCAGTGAGAAGTATCCTGGGGAAGGTTTGAGCTGCCTTCTTTATCTTGCAGACAGCGATTCAAATGGATATCATTGCTCATCATCTGGCCAGAACATTGCATACATTGGTACTAACCACCTGTGCTTCAAAGTGCGTGATCAAAAAGTCGCATTTTTCACAGATCAACTCGACACTGGAACATCAACATTCTTTTCATTATCGGATGATCCTATAGAAGGACTCTACAAACGCAATCTTTCATTAACTATTGATTTCAGCGGAAACTGGACACCACCTAACTTATCAACTGTAAAAAAAAGCAAGGAGATCATCGAGTTTAAATTCGATCAAATGATCGATATTCGTATTACCCTACCAACAGTTATGAAACGCATGGCTAATGCGAATGGAAAGCGTGTCTGTTCGAACGTATACACATTGACGGAATGCTTGGACAAGTGCCGAATTCAGCTGATTGGAACCATGTGTGGCTGCTTGCCCGCGACACTTTCTACACGAGTCCAAGACAATAGAAATGAATTATGCACTTTTGAAAAGTATGAAAAATGTCTAAAGTATGTGGATGACGACGATAGCGAATGCAAAGCAAAATGTGTGCCGAACTGCGAAAAATGGAATTATGATTTTGATGTTGAATTGAATCCTGCTTCATTTTCGGTTCCCATAGTATATTTCGACTTTACCTCATCTTTTTACATCGTTTTCACAGAAATCCCTAAATGGTCATTTGAAGATTTAATTGGCACAATTGGTGGAGCACTGGGCTTATACCTCGGTCTTGACTTTATTATGCTTATTCAGTTCATTTTCGATCCGATCTTTGTGCTTATTCGTAGATTTATCGCATCAAAAAATGCCGTTGTCAGCACTGAAATTCCTCAAATTCAAGACAACACTGGGGAAAAACGTAACTTTGAAAAGTTTCGAGAATTCATTAAGAAACATATTGCACCGCAAGAATCATCATCACGATCAATATTTGCTACTAATCTAATTGAAAAGTTATTCTGGATAGTGCTGTACACTGCCGGTGGAATTCACACAGCCTACTTGTGCTACAGATTGTGCCAAGATTACGCGGAAGAACCCATTTATTCTAGCATAGTTCAGAAGAATAACAAAACCATCACCTTGCCAGCGCCAACTTTATGCATTGATTTATCAAATAATTTTCTGTCAAAATTGAATGATTTGAAATACGGTGACACCGAAATCAATTACACTGACTTTTTATTGGAACATTTTAATCCAGAAAGTATGACTAAATTAACAATACTCGGCAAAGAAAAATGGCCTTTCCCTCTATTCGCGATTGCCTTTAATTACTTTGGCATATTGTACCGGGCAGAGACGGATGGAACATACTCAGTTAACGGATTGGGAATTAATGATGAAGATTGGGACATTCAGCCCACATACTTAAGCTATTTTGGTCCAATTATCGGTAAGTTCCCATGAAAAGGTTAATTTCAAGCATCTAGTGCGTTGATTTGCCTGTTTTTAGTGCTGCTTATTCAAAAATAGTCAATAATCATCAAACATACCATGAAAATATCTGCAGTTGAATCCGTATGCCCACATATAGCCTGACATTCGAATTCAAAATAACAGATAAAACTCATAGGAGGTCTTATTTCAACGAACAATTAGAGCTATAAAAAAATTAAATTTCCTCTCAGTTAGCATCTTTTATTGTTTACGTCCCCGCTTTTTTCCTTTGAGCGAAAAAACGCTGTTACCTTCCTAAACAAATAGTGTGCTTACGCATGCAAATTAGTACAAGGTCCTGATTGGTTTTTGTTTGTGAAAGGTTTTATTAATACTTGCTGGACTGAGCCAACATTTTGAAAGCTTGTTTAAAGAGCGATAGCTTTTTAAATTGAACAGTTTGGTTAATTAGTGGCCGAGATAGAGCATAACAGACACGTGCGCTGGTTTTTAGGTAATTTTCCCTCAAAGTTACGCTAAAGTTCAATGCATGAGCACTGACAAGCAATATGATCTCACTGAACAAAACTTTTGGCCTGCCTTATGACGCTGCTGGAGTATATCACACGCCTGATGCATTTCTAAAACACAGCGATAATAGTCGCACTGCCAACGAGATACTGGCTGTGCAATAGGCTTAGGCTTAGGTGATGGAATAATCAGTCGAGATTCGCAAAGTTCGTAAAAATCCCCTTACTTTGACTGACTGCCTAGACTCCTTCCTGTGAGAAATCTTAAAGGATCTGAAGTACCTAAACGTTATGCCGGCAATCTTGACGAGTTAGAATAGCTGGTTATTGTTGCGACTTCAGTCTTGAGATATGAAATGCCCACTGAGTGTATTTGACGAACGCTATATGAAACGGCCGGCCAAGGAGTAATTTTTAAGAGTCTGGCAGAAACTATTTATCGGTCAGTAGTAAACATAAGCATATTTCCTTCTTCTTTCTTCTCATCACTTATCGCTTACATCCTTCTACTCCTTAAGCTTATGATTTTTTTGGTTCCCGAAGCATGCCCTGATGTCATCATGAATATCTAAACATTGTATGAACCACCAACCTCAGGTGAAACTGAGAGGTTTACAAAAATTGAACGACCTAACAAGTCACGCTCGCTGTATACTGCTTAATGACTAGCTACCTGTTCCTCTACTAAAATACGACTACGATTTAATTGCTCGTAAAATGAATCTCTAAGGTGCTCACCGCTTATTTCAAGCATTGACAGTTGTCTTTCATTTATCTTTTGACTTGCGTACATTTAAGACTGCCCACCGTTAAGAACAACAGTTTCAGTACTTAACCGGCCTTTTTAATCACTTCTTAGTTTCAACGGCCGTTTTGACGAGGAAGTTTTTACCGATCGTTTTCAATAAATTTTCTTACCGGTCAATTTTAATAATTATGAAAACCATTATAAGTTATTTACGTATTTGAAAACCGAGAAAAGAGGCTGTCATTGTTTGTTTTCGCAGAGCGGTGCTCGTGTAGCTCATTTCATGTAATTCCGTTGATTTATTTTCAAGCGTGATTAAAAGTATCCCCCTTTTCAAAGCGTGGTGATGCTCTAATCATAATCGTAACTTTGATACTAATTTTGAGGGCAAATATTGAAAAAATCTATGCATGTATTCGCCGGGCTATCTCACGACTTTCCTATGTTCAAATTGCATTAAATTTTTAGAAAATCCTTCGCTCGTAGAATTAATAACCAGAATTTCAGCTCAATCCGATATATTTAAGAAATAAAAACTCATTGGAGGTTTCGTATCATCGTTTTTTTTCCCTTTCAGAATCGATACAAGATGATGATATGAAATATGCAATGGAAAATGTTTTCGAACCAAGCCTAGAGAGACTGAATGTTTCTCTTGACGAGATGCGCCAAAAATTGGGAAGTGAAATTGCGAAATTATTTCGCTTGCACGTAAATTTTGTCAGCGCTGGTTCAACCACTATTTCTTTCATTAATGAGACAAAACTGACGTCGGTTAGTGATGGGGAGGCTTGCTTTCAATTGCCTTTGGATACCATATTGTATTCGGGTGCACTGGAATATGTAGAAGTGTCCACTGTTCTATCCAACTTAGGTGGAGAGCTCGGAATTAACTTTGCTGCGAGCTTGTTAGGAGCCAGCACTGGGGATGAAGAACATAGACTAGGTGAAGTGAATATAAAAACTACACCGTGGTTGAAAAAAAACGGAAATTTATTACTTGGAATTTCTAGACATTACAAAATGATGTCGGAAAGAAACGGAAATCCCGAATGTACCACAGATCGCACCAAGGAAATTTGCTTCGCTACCTGTCACATTCGCTTAATTCAAGCATTGTGCAATTGCACACCAATAACTTGGCCAACCTTACTGAGTTCAGATACAAATTTGTGTACTCTATCTGAATATAGCCTGTGTTTGCACAGTAGCGGACTCGAAGATTGTGAATGTACGGACAAATGTCCTGTCCCGTGCGAAAGGTACGAATTCTATTCCGATGTAATATGGAAAGAGACAAACGAAACAGCTCGCTATATACGAATATATGTGAAGGATTTTTCTTATATTTTAATCGAAGACCAGTTGCAATGGAGTTTTGGTGACTTTCTCATTTTGCTTGGAGGCATGCTTAGTCTGTGGTTAGGCTTAAATATTTATACAGTTGCCAACTTTGTTATTAATATCCCGATTTCGTTGATTGTGGGCTTTTGCGCCAGTAAGAATATCTTGCAGAAGTTACTGACTCGTATAAGAACCTATAGTGAAGGGCGCATTGGAGTCTTTTCTAGCACACCTGTGGGACAGATTCTTTGTCGATCCTGTAACTTGGATAATCAAAAGCTTGCAAAAATATTAACCGTAAAGTGGATTGCAAAAAATATTCTAATCACTATATATTATCTTGGTGGTATTCTTTTAACATATCAAATGTGTGCAGGTACAATTCTGAAGCATAGCACCGAAACTGAATCTTCATATAATTTAATGGAAAATGACACAATAACTTTAATTTCTTATCCAACGGTTTGCACCCCTCATTCCGTCAATCTGAACTTGTTGCCTCTTAAACAAACTGCAGACGATGATTATACCGAAGAACCGATTCAATTGTTGCACGATTTTGTAACAAAAGAAGATAATCAACCTCTTGGAGATACTATCTGGCCACAGTCTTTCTTGCGTAATATCATTTCTTTCATTGCATTTTGTGGAAAATATGAAAGAATTGAATGGAATGAACAAGTTCGCGAATCCGATTATGATCAGTTAATGTCGATTTCGCAGTTGCAATTATTTGAAGTCATTCTTTTGCATATGGATGCGACTGATATGACCATTAATGATTTGATGCAGAAATGCGGTCGTGAAGTTCGCAAAGCTGACGTCATTACGGTTCTGCATCAACCAGACAAAGGCTTCTTTCAAGAGATTGAAATCAGTGAGACAACTTACATTGATGACACTACTATTTGCTACAGATTACCATTTAAACAATTCAGCTCACTCAGTGAATACATTGAAATTAATGTTAGCCTCAGTCGATCTGATATAGACGAAAGTTATTTGTCAGAAGGTGTTGTTGGTCAGGTTAGTCTTGATTTGCTGGGCAGAGAAAACTATCTCAACGGCGGAAGTGCCCAAGTCGACTCGTTATTATTTGCAAAATTTAGCGAACACACGATTACCGCATTCAAAATTGATACTGAGTACAATTCGTTGAAAGTCTTCAATGGTATTCAAAAATGTTCTGATGATATTTCACTGGAAGATTGCAAGAGAAGCTGCCAATTTCAAGCAGTTCGACAATTGTGCAGCTGCTCTCCTCTGAGCTTGTCAAATACTACCGCCGATGTTCTCAAATCCTGCTCTCTAAATCAATATAAAATCTGCTTGCCATTTACCTTCAACGTATCAAAAGAGTGTATGTCCAAATGTCTGCCTCCATGTAAGCGCATTCGTTTCAGTGAGAGGAAGGAGGATATCTTTTTATATGGGGATTTGCCCCATCAAGCAAATCTGAAAGTTCGAATGAATTCTTTCAAATTTCCTATGTTAAATGAAAGACCGAAAAAGACATGGAGCCAGTTTCAAGGAGATATCGGTGTAGCTCTTTCGTTATGGATCGCACTTAATGCTCTCGTTTTTGTTAATGCATTTTATAAGACTGTCAAATTTATTTTTCGATTACATTTCGTTCTCAAGCGCTTTCAGCAAGAACGACAAGGCGTTACACATGCACAGTGATATGAGATGAGGACGTGAAGATAGCCGTGTAAATATTTAACTAAAATTATATGTTGTGGATGTAGTCCTGTTTGTCAACGTATTTTGTGAGAAATTACTTACTAACTGACTATGACGGCTTGCAGTTTACGAATACAGTGAAGCGTTTGCATAGAAAGTTTGTGTGGTGGAGAGACAAACAGGGGTGCATTGTTTGCACAACTTTTCGTTCAACGGATTCTGCTCAACGCATGCAATACAAATTCTGCTTGCTTAATTTGTATAATCAGGGAAGTATCCTATGCGATGAGGCGGAGTGATGCTGGCCTGGACTAGCATGGCTACTTGTAGCTGAAGGAAGAAGGTGAGGAAAGACATCAGTGTCCAACCTCGATGGCAATACCATCGATATAACAAAGAATTTGATTCGAGCCAAATTTGATAGATTCATTATCATTAACATAAAATCGTGGCTACTGGATGTAGAGGTTGTTTAATCATTTTAAATAATTTTACTATTACGTCACAAACTCAGAGTTTAACTAGCAATTTAATGGGAAACCATAGCTTTCGCATGTCCTCATAAAGTCCAGTCTTTTCCGAACCGTGCAAGTGCAAATTTATCAATCATTTATTTGCTGTCTTTCATCTGTCAGCTCGTTCCTCCAAGTGATTGTGTGCAGCATTTTTGTACGATTAATTTTTGTTTTGAGCTTTTCCCTCGCATTTAAAACAATACCATGAAACTGCTATGTTTACTAGAGGTGAGTTCTTGAACAGATTGATTGAGTACAGTAATGAAAAAGTATCTTCGACGCGGGTTGATCGTGGTGTGCATGTGGACGTGGATGCGCAATCATCATCGACGGAGTTGGTCGTCGTTGTTTTGTTTACGAATCCCGATCGCTTTTTGGTTTGTCGCGTAGCAATGATAGAAGAACAAGAATCCGACCCTCTACATGATCTAAGAGCGGAAAATGAAGCACTGAAAACTCGAGTCGCATTGGTGAGCTGTTATGAAGTGGAGATTTTGTATGATACACAAGTTCAAATAATAAAAATAATTGTAATAAGCTGATTTAGCCGATGTCCGTTTTAAATCGTGTAAGCTCCTTAACTTTATTGAACATTTCAGCTAACGAAACTACTGCAAGAACAAGGTAATGAAAAAATATTTGCGGATGCGTGCGTTCAGACAGAACAAGTGGACGAAAGTGATAACGACGGTTCCATCGAGATCCTGGACGATGTATCCACACCATGGAGCGCACCTCACAGTGCAGCCATTCCTGGATGTTCAAACACTGCCAACGGACAGGTCAGAAATTGCACTGACAAAAATAACTTAGTCGTCACCCAGTGATAAGATTAAAAAGACGTTCTTCGCGATGATGTAGTCTATATCGAGAATATAAATATCATTCAATCCTCATCCCTAGAAAAATAATATCTGTTCTGCAGATCATCTAATCCTCATCCAAAGTAAAATTAATTTGAACACGTAAAGTGGCCTTTAAAAAGTATCGTAATACAAAGAGTTGCAGATTTCGATAGCGGACATGGTTCGTAGCGCCGCCGAGCAAACAGTGACAGAACAGAGCCTCCCGGGCTTCGTGTTCTGTCCCAACTCCGGCATGTACTTCAACCAGGAAAGCGGCTATTACTACGACCCGGTATATCCAACTTTTCACCTTCTAAAATCATTTCAAAAATCAATTGTGCTTCAGCACTCTACGTTGTTTTACCACTCATCAACGCAGCAGTATTACTACTACGACCAGGCGGCGAACGAGTACAAAGTGTACGGACAGGTTAGTAGGAATGGTACGATTGCGGCGATTAGCGCAGAACGATTTAGGCCGCCGCTTCTTCATCCACGCCATCAGCGCCATCGGCGTCTTCAAAGTATTCTTCGAGGAAGTATAGGAAGTTAGCCCAGCGCTATCAGCCTCCCGAAGATGTGGAAACGGGCGCGTTTGAATGCGTCATGGACATGCTCGATAGGCTCAGTTTCTTTGTTGATGGTCGACGACCGAAGCG
Organism: Plectus sambesii; assembly: GCA_002796945.1. Classification (NCBI taxonomy): domain Eukaryota; kingdom Metazoa; phylum Nematoda; class Chromadorea; order Plectida; family Plectidae; genus Plectus; species Plectus sambesii. Next base: position 15,523 of record NIUQ01002190.1, read on the forward strand.
GACTTATATGGCCTTGATGGGCGAAGGCAGTCATCCCAATTCAAACGATGTGAGTTCCTTATATGAGATAGTTCTGTTGTGTTGACTTTTCTGTAAAATTCGATGAATACAAAGGAATTTATTTGTGAAACGTGAAAAAGAGCGTTAAAGGGAAGCTTCAGTCAACTATAACTCTGAGAGATGTATCGTATTTTGGTTTAAGCCGGACACGACAAGCCTTTTGTAAATCATATTTATTCAAATTGTAATTCACTTGGTACGAGTAACTTGAGTTCCCTTTAATTTTTTCTCGCTTTTGCAGGATCCGCATATAATGTCAGAATTGATTGATTTGACGGAAGATGATGACGCGATAGACGCCGTCGGGGATGCAAACTCCTCTGACGAAGATGAAGAAATGCGAGAAATGATGAGACGGCGCGAACAAGAAGGTATCTTTCATAGTTTCCTTTTCTATTGTAGTCACTCCTTGTCCTATTTTCAAATCACAGCGGCTTGGGATTTACATGCTATAATCAAATATTACTATGCTGCAAATCGAATATGGAATTCTGGCTTATGCATTCTTAAAAATACGTTGGTATGCTTTGGAATCGCTAGCGATCAGGCAGTATTTATCAAGAAGATATGGGCTAATGATCCATTTCCCGCATATTTATTCTTCTTAACTGCAAAAACATAGCGAATTGCTTGAAATCTGTGTTGAAGCGCAATAAATCTAGAATAAAATCAAAAAACAAGTAAAAAAATAAAATTAGACGTAGGAAACGAGTATCGGGTATCGATCGATGTATGTGTTGCAGAGGAAGCGAACCGACATCCGCCGTGCATTCGTCTGATGGAGATGCCGAACAACACGCTGCACATTGTGACGATCTCGGGTGCCGTCCTTGGCCGGATGACCGGCTGCGATGTGCAACTCTCCGGCGAGAATATTGAAAGCGTCAGTAGGGTACGTCTTATCATTATCACCTTTCTGACTCATCCACTACTTTATTGCATTCAACTGATATTTTATTGCTTTATACTGATTTATACAAGTATGCAATGGATTTGCTTACTTTTTTGCTGCAATGTAATAAGGTCACTTGATTTCTTTATATTTAGGATTGGAGGGGGATAGTTATGCGATTCCTATGCTTATAGGATCTTTCACTATAATTTACTTTTGCATTCAAATTCATCCCCTCTGAACTCATAAAACGTTTGACGAAACTGAATGCAAAGGTGGCGAATTATTATGAGAGATTTTGTATAGTAGAGCTTGTAACTAAGAAGTCGATAATGCGTAGCACACCAAGTTACACTGTTATTTTGAAAACAGAAACACAACTAAAGAATAAAAGTTGCTTTTCAGACTCATTCGAAGATTACATACGATGCGGACAGGAGGCGGTATTACGTCGAAGATATGAACAGCAAATACGGAACGTTCGTCAATCATGAGAAAACAATGGTTAGGACTGTTTCTACTTTTTAAACTTATAATTAGACACTTTCCAAATCAAACAGTTCACTTTCCATGACAAATCGAATCGTTTCCAACTAGGACGGAACATTTTTCCTTAACACGCTCATCGAATTGACAAAATTAATTCGGAAAGTCTCTAATATAAACGGAAGATTGTGGAAGTGGTGGATAGAAACGTCTAAAATATAAATTTCTTGCAGAAGAAGACGCGACTGCAGCACGGAGATAAACTGCAAGTGGGCAGCAAAACACTCAGCGTGCATTTGCATCAGGGGTCCAATACGTGCGCCGGCTGCGAACAGGGACTATACGTCGTCCCTCAAGCTAGCGCCTCTGCCGTTGAGCCCGCCATGACCCGCACCGCCAAGGAACGCATGCGCAAGAAGGAGACGAAACTGTTGAAGAAACAGTGCGGTCTTGTTGTAAGTACTACTGTCGCTTGCTTTTATTGCCATTTGTAGGATTGGTGACGCGCTTGGCAGTTGAGTTCTTCGCGTTTGGGGGGGGGGGGGGGGGCGATATGCCAAGTGGGTTAGCAAGGGTTTGGGGGATTAGACAAGCGCCTTAGATCTGAACAAAATATTCAGCAACTACCTTATATCACCGTCCAATATGTAGCCTTTTGCTCTAATCGAGCGTTTGCGTGTATAGAAGATTTTGTGGGGGAAGTTAAATACATATCTTAATATTAGGCGCTTGTCGCTGATAGCACGCGTTGAAATGGCTTCTTCCAGGGCGAAGATTACGTGAAAGAGCAGCGGGAGACGCATAAAGAGTTAAAGACGCAGTACAAAGACCGGGCGTCGGAGCGGCGGCAGCTATACGGGTCGGAGCACGACGCTCACGGCCGCCGCTTCGTCCCCGCTCCTCTCCCCACCGTCCTCCCTGCCGTTCAGTCCGCTTCTCAGGGCCCCGCTCCCGCCAACGTCAACAAAGCCCTCTCCAGCGATAACAAAGGATTCAAGATGTTGTCCAAGATGGGCTGGAAGGAAGGCAAGGGCATCGGCAAAACGGACCAAGGCATCGCCGAACCGGTGAGCTATTCTTTCCTTGTTAAATACTGTACTCCACACTGAAAGGAGAACTGTGCGCGAGTTTCCGAGCGCGTAGAGGAAATAGTCTTTCATCGTCTAGTGCTATCCTTCACACTGAAAGGAGAGCTGTGCGCGAGTTTCCGAGCGTGTAGCAGCAAAATCAGCAACTTCCAGGGTGCTCATTACGCAAATTATTGATTTTTTCACCTCACACTTGTGAAGTTGCGCGCAGGTCTTGTTTAGGTGTGGAGAACAGTATTCATCGAAAGTACTATGCAGTAATCACGCATCGCATTCGTTAGTAAAGCGAATTAGGCGGGGCGCGATTGGTCGTGTAACGCAGTGGTTCAATTGACAGATGCATAATCCTGAGATCGCGGGGTTGAGTCCCACGCTGATTATTCTGTTTTTTCTCTTCATTCATTGCAAAATCGCACGGTGTATTAGCAATGAGGGGTTGAAAGTAAACTAGTCGAACGTGATTGGCGCTGTTGTTTATCTACTCTCAAAATTTCTTCACCAGTAACAGAACAACCATCTCCCTTGAGGTTTTCCTTTACGTAATCCCTGCGAAAGATATACTAAAGTCGGCGTTCTACAGTATTCTCTTTGGACCTTTTAATACCGACTGAACCATTTTGACCATAAACCGAGACAGACACCCTTTACCCCGACGCAGTCTTCCGCTATTTACCATTCTTTATCACATGTGTTGTAATCTTTATTGTGCAACCTTTAATCAGATATTGTTATTCACTCGTTTAGATTCCTCACGAGGTTCGAGTGAATCGATCGGGACTAGGTGCTGAAGAGAAGAAGCATGAAGCGCCAAAAACAGCAAAGGAACGCATGTGGTTAGCGACGCAAAAGCGATATGCTCAGGTTTGATTATTCAGCTGTTCGTCTGTAGCGCTCATCGATCAATTTAGGCGCAGTCTGCCAAACCGCTATTCGATAGCGAGGTGCAAGAGCTGAAGACTTTTACGAAATCAACCGAATGACCAAGCTTCGTTTCATTCCGTTTTATTTCTAGCTTTAGTTTTTCTTATTGATGCATGTATATGTGTGATTATTAAAGAATAAATAGATAAATTTCGTGAAGACGTAGACTGTTTGCTAATAGGCGTCGTTGCACGCCGAATGATCATCGTACTTGTCTGCTTTATGGACATTTTTGTGATATTTCTGTAAATATTGAGCAGAAACCAATGGACGAAGTAGACAGCGGCGAGGATCAATCATCGCAGCGTGCAAATCCATTCGATCGGGAGCTTCTTATGGATGATCAGCATTTCCGTGAGTCATTTACGAATTCTGCCCTGGAATGATTTTGATTCTATTCTTAAATAGCGGTCAAAGGACACTTAACTTGTCCAAATAAATACAGTATCGATTCGAAAAAAAGAATAACAGTTCGAAAAGAAATACTAGCGGTCCAAAAAGTTCCCTTACAGACAGACCGGTAAAGTTGCAAGGGACCGCTGTTCTACTTTCGAACTAGTAATATTCTTAATGGACTGCTCATTTGAGAAAACATGAGAATACATTCATGGTTTTTATTGAATATAGACGCTGTATTTTTAATACAGCCTATTGTTGGCTTATTTCAGAACCATCGCTGGTCGAAGCGGTCAACCCAACTCCGCTGCCGGCCGGCGCGACTGAGGAGCCGGCTGACTTGGCTCAATTCACGTCGGTTATCAGGCGACTTAGTCAAATGGGCTTGACCCGTTTAGAAGAACTCACATTGGCTATAGGTAAGAGTGTGCAGAAGAGTTGTGATAGGTGAACGCATAATTTTAGGCCAATGCAAAGAGATGATTATGCAAGAAACGGATGAAAAGAGTGATAAACGCAAGAAATTGGTAGCCAAGCTGATTCAGATGCGCTACGAACTGCAGCAGCTGAAGGTAACCTGATACCGTCATTTTTACTCAAAAATCGCGTCGAGACCCACTTTTGAATCACTCATATTTCCCGCAAAAAAGAGACGGATTTTAGAATTGTTAGCACATGTCCAACGAAAGGCTCGTATTTCCCCTTCACCCCATTCCCTCTAGCAGCACGTCAGTGAGTAATTTGATCCTCATTCAGGACGGAGAGGTGGACATCTCGGAGGAGGACAGAACGATATGCAGTCATCAGTTAGTATTGCAAGGCGCCAGTGGACGAAATCCGTACTGTGAGCTTTGCCTCACGTCCATCTGGCGAATTGTACAAAAATGGTATCGATGCAAAGGTGAATGATCTTCTTTGTTCGTTTCCACCTCTTTAAATGGTCAAAAATAGACGTCGATCGTGTAGTATTTACGTATTATTTTTGCGAAAATGGATTTTTGTAAGACTGAAAGCAGTCGGAAGGAGCTGTGGGAATGGTAGAACGAAATCTGAAATAGATTTTTGGACTGATTAACCATTTCGTGAGTTAAATGGAAGAAGAAATTCAGTAGAGGGTCAAGACATTTTTGCTCTTTAGACCGCTTTTCATGATCAGAAGCCCTCACAACAAATGCTATTTAATTCAAAGCTGATGGCATAGGCGGCTCATAAAACTGCTCAATTTTGTTCCATCTTAAGCTATGTGTTTTCAGTTTGCGGTTACCGCGTGCACGCCAAGTGTGTAACAATGATCAAACGCGTTTGCGCTGGAGTCAAGGTATATTTCATTATTCTTATAGATAATTTTTCAAAGCTTAATTAAAAAATAGAATTTTTATCCTAGTCGATTCAAAATTTCGCCCATGTTAACCATCAAAGTACTATTGACATGAAGCATTTGCAGGCAAACGAGTCGTCAGGCTATAATCTGCAGATATGCATCGAAAAAGGATTGTCGGCACAAAACTACCGCTGCGCAGAATGTAAAGCGGATTTGGCGTTTGGAAGTAAGTTGCGATACTTGATGGTTTTATATAAGCGCCTATCACTGGTACAATATAGTTTCCATCTACTGTATATCAACGTACAAAACATATAACATCATGCGCTAATCGAGGCTTCCGCGTGATTAGAAGGTCTCGCGGGGAAGATAAATATTTATACTGGCACTTGTTGCTTTTATCGTGAGAGAGAACGGTGAATTGTAGAAGCGCGCGAGAAGGAGCCCCGCCTCTGCGACTACACCGGTCTGTTCTACTGTACCAGGTGCCATTGGAACGACGCTATGGTGATTCCTGCCAGAGTCGTCCATAATTGGGACTTTGAGCCCAGAAAGGTTAGTTCGATCTCTTTTGAATCGAATGTCCTCCGCATCGATGATAGACATGGCGCGAAAAATCAATTCTTTTAAGAGTTCACGCGAACATATACCGTAGCTTTATTTTGTGCTCGTCTCGCCAGTATTGAATTTTCCGTATGACGACAAAAGTGACGAATTATGATGTAAATTTGACAAAATTGAACGCAAAAGTGACAAATTATGATGAAAGAGCCTGTAACTGATCGCATGCTGCAGGTATGCCGAGCGTCGAAGCAGCTTCTCGTGCTGTTGGAACGCAAGCCGCTGTTGAACGTGGAGAAACTCAACCCGAAGCTGTTCAACTACTTGGACGAACTTCGCGCCATGAGGGTTTGACTATTTCTTTATTTATCCTGCCGTCCAAAAAAGCAGGCTGAATTTCAGAAATTACGCCACGATATTCTCCTCATGAAATGTTACTTCGTTTGCTGCAAAGAAGCGCGTCACCTACGCATTCTTCTTCACGTTCGTATCGTTGCTCTACTACTTCTCGTTTAAGTGGATGCTTTCAGCTGAACCGCCATCAGCATTTTGTCGAAGGCCCTGAACTGTATTCTCTGCAGGATCTTGAAGAGTTGGTGGCTGGCAAGCTGCTAGAGGAAATTAAAACTATTGTCGCAATTTTCCTGCAGCACATCAAAGTCGATTGCGTGGTGCGCCTATTTTCATTTTTGGAATCGCTGGGGCGGTCCTTTATTTCATGGTATAAAGGCCATCGCGCGCGTTCTTGTAGACTAGCAGTGCGTTGTTTCGTATCACAAGTATGAAATATATCAGATCGAAACGTTAGGACCAAAAGATTCTCTCGTTCTCTCATGAAAGCATCTCTTTGTCGGCTATTTATTCGCCTGTTTGAAAGAAATATATCATGCTCAGGGGCATTTTGTCAGACAATACTCATCCTATTGCATTCATATGAAGCTAGAAAGTTAACATTAGTTAAGCTATTTGACGTGTGTAACTAAAAAGAAGCGGTCGTTTCAGACTTGCCGCGGAAATGGATTTATGTGCGAGCTGTGCTCCGACAAGACGATCATATTTCCTTTCGACGATAGCGTGTCGATCTGCCGCGAATGCTGCGCCGTCTTCCACCGGTATCTCTTTGACCACTGACGAAGAATTTAAAGTTCACTCTCCTTTATAATCATAGTTTTTCGATCAATAACGGGAAATATCGCCGGCGCCATAAATGGCAACGGTTCGCTCGCTTTTCGGTGCTTTAACACCCTTTTTCACCAAGAATGATAGTTATTTCTTGATTTTTTTGTGCGTAAATTATTTGAAAGAAGCATTATCGACTTTCGGAGCAGTCTGCCTTATTTAATCAAAGATTTCTCGATACTGACCAACAAATTTTGACTATAATTACAAAATAATTGCTACGAGCGTATGAGTTGGAGTGGATATCCCATGTGGTCTAGTGGTTAGGATTCGTGGCTTTCACCCACGCGGCCCGGGTTCGATTCCCGGCATGGGAAGATATGTTTTTGCATTTCGATTATTTAAATAATTACTATAGTCATTAAAACACAATTAACGCCTGATTAAACTTCAAGCCGTTCCTCAAATGCTCCAAATTACGTCATCTTTTGCATGTATTCTAGGATTTTTTGTTACTGATCAGCAAACTTTGACTATAGACAATGCTTCGATCGGAACAGTCAGCACTGCTCGCGCTGTCGTCGTCGGCGCACGCGCAGATTATCGCTGCAGCACCAAAATCTCGACTTCGAGCAGCCTGATCGAACCTCCACGCCTAACGCCCTAACGGTCACAGATGGATTCGGTTCGTGCAAATATAGTCCACGCCTTTATCGCATCGGTCAGGGTCTTGTGCTGAGAGCTCGTCGCGTGAATGGAAATCAGGGTTGTGATGTCCTGAAACGAATGCATTACGGTGCTCGCGGAAGGGTCGGAAATGTTGCGTGGGGCCTAACGACATCTCTTTGAATCGATTGCACCGCGATCAACTTGTGCTATAACGAGTGCTTCTCGCGACTGAATCAAAAAGTTGTCGCGGTACGCTCCTTGCGCAACATATTTGTATTTATGCGAGTACCACAGCGCTCTCATTCCGAACCATCCACATCCCGATTAACATTTATGCGTCTCGGTCTCATGCATACAATACTGACCGGGCCCGTGAAGGCGTAGAGGATTGTACGATAGGGAATGGCGTTGAGTGAATGTTGCCATCTTTCAGGAGAATTCAAGCATTCGCGCAAGGTTGAAATTGTTGAGCCACGACACAATGAGAACAAACACAATGAGAATGAAGCGGATGTATGCGCTTCGTCGAATCCTTTTGAAGAAGGTGGTGACGAGGAAAAACTGGACGCGACCAATCCGTTCCGCGAACAAGGCGACTACAACGACAAGCTCAACCCCTTCGCCGACTGATGCCTCGCTGATCGTTCGCTGTACTGTTTATTTGAGGCTCGGGTCTTGTGTGTACCGAATTTGCTCGATTCTTAATATTGCTTATTGTCTCCATGCTTATTCTTTTTCTTATCAATTGCCAACTGCGGTCGTCTAACCAAGGGTGGTGCGATTTTATATTTCAATTGGAGAAATCGTATAAACGTACTTTGGACGCTGTGATAATGTCTCTATGAACGCAGTTACGCCTACGATTTGCGCTCATGGCTATGAATGATATCACTTTTCGCGTTATCGTAATTGCCAACTCTAAAATACTTTCTGTATTTGTGTTTGCTCGGTAGAAAACAAAGATGCTTGCCAGCGCTAATAATCAATTCATAGAGTGCTATTTATGGCGAGATATACGCACTGTTC
>NIUQ01002191.1:0-23978 GCA_002796945.1 Plectus sambesii
ACTTCGAGGCTTTTCAGAGCGCAATAAAGGAGGAAATTGGCCGATTCGTTGTTTAGTTTGCCATATTGAGTCAGCTGAAATTAGCTGTGTGAAAAGCGAGAAAAAGTCAACTGGCAAACGAACGCTATCGATCGTGAATTTGCACAACGGGAAGGCCTTGGAGGCGGCGACCGTGTCACGCCATGTAAGCACTTGGAAGAGCGTGGAGACAAACGCTTGGAGAGTAGTCTGAACGATTAACAATTTAGTTGTGCCAGAACATGTATCTTTCCACTTGAAATTGGACACGAATCGAATCAAACTGAAGTTAATGATTTTTTAAGTGTTCAGCTTAATTGAAAAATGTCCGACTCAATTTGGAATGTATCTGATTTGATGCGAAACGTGTCTAATTTTGTTTTGAAAGTGTCCACTTAAAAGTGGAAATGATAAAGTCGATTAGTGACACGTACCTCGTCGTTCATCAACAGCGATCCCAGAGCATTTAACGTCATCGTCTTGCGGCGTTTTTCTTGCGCTGCAAAAGGAAACATTGAGCGATCTGACAAATCACGCGAGATGAATTCTCACAATCTTCATTTTGGCCATTCTCGTTGCTCTCCAAAGTTTCGCACGCGAGTAGACCCGGCATCATGGACACGTACTCTCTGGTTAGCACACAAGTCATGTCTTCGAGAAATAATTCCTGTGCGGTTTGTTCCTGCGTTGCGTCGCCAGCTGAAAGTTTTTCTGCTCGTACCTCAACTGTTCATCGTAAAATGGTTAAACATATTACATATCTGCGATCATGCTATCAGTTATTAATTAGAGTGACTAATTATATCGCAACTGTGATGAGATGCTACTTCAAGTTTTACGTTTCTTCATGTTTATGGCAAACTTTTTGGCTTCATTGATTAAAATGACTGACTTTTGCCTTCATAGTGCTTCGCTCAGACTGCCATTAATAAAGTAGCAGCAATTGCTATGCCGTTCATTCGACCGAGCATTAAAAACGCAGCGCATTTAAATGCATTGCTCTCATTAACTACAGTACCCAGGATCGCATGTATAAGTATGAAGCTTGTCATGAAATACCTTCCAGCCTGTCGATTACAGCCGTCCATCGCGAAGACAGCACGGTGTTCATGTGCTGCACAAGCACCGCCAAGCAAGGATACAGGATAGGCGCCGTATCCAGGCGCGCCGCCGCCACCGCCGGCTTCCACGTGCGCCTGATCCAGTAGCGCAGACGGAAATCCAACACATCTTCCAGGAATTGAAAACAGTTGAACATCAACTGTCCGGCTTCGGGAAGGGCGTAGAACTGTTGATCGAACCGACTGATGCACAGGCCAATTAAGGACTGCCTAAACGCAATTATAAAGAGTATAAGGTGGATGAGCAATTTAAGGGAAACTTCGGTCGCCGCAAGCTCTGCAAAATGTACCGTTGATTATTCTTGGCTACTAAGGATGACAAGGCTGCTTAGCTGTAACTTAATTATACTATAAATTGGTTTGATTCACAGGCAACCTGTCACGCCTAACTAAGAATAATTTATGGTACATTTCATTGAGAGAAAAGAGTGAATGGAGTTTAATTAAAAGTCTTACACTCGGTCGGTAATTTCGCCGATGAACGCTCTGGCATGGTCCACTGAGGTAGCAACAGCCTTTTGTCCGGCGGACGTCGATCCGCCGCCGCCGACAGTTTCATTCGACGCTGTAACAAGAATTTGCATGAAAATAGATTTCATGAAAATAGATTTCATGCAAATTTAAGGACGACTAAGCCAGAATAACGTATACTCGTTATCATCTTCGAAAGATAATTTGCACATGCAGAAAAAGTATATCAATTTGCACATGGAACGGTCTCTCGAATAGTCGAATTGTCCGAAAATGATGTCTCGGACTGAATTAGCAGTCAAAGTGTTAATCAAATACAATAACGAGGCGCAAAAAGTATACGATACTCTGCAAAGCCATCGTCCAATTCGAATTCGCATATAAATGCCATTGATAACTTACATAAGACTTGCTGTTTGTCATTGTCCTGAATATCAACAACGGATACGCCGCCATACGACGCGTGGATAAGAGCCAACGGTTCCTTCGAATATAAACCGTTGACACATCTACAACATAAAGTCTTATCAACAGTGCATTCTAGCACGTTCCATACCTCGCAAGATTGAAAATGAGCGGGAGAATTGGTCGAACGATATCGAAGGCGGGATGATCGCCTTCGACGTTTTCGGTGTTCTTCACTTGATACAGTACACCCTCGAGCGCCGTGCAATGGCCACGCAGCTGAAACAATTCACAATTCCATTTCCATCGTCATCCCACACAAATGCCACCGGCACTTCTGTCACACTGTGCAGTCTCACTATTCGACGAAGATTCATTCGATCATTCACTTGATTTATTGTTCGCCCCCCCCCCCGAGCGGCTGTGTTCCGACCGCTTTCTTGCATTAGTGGATTCGTTGGTCGTTGGTCGCTGAGTAAGCAACACCCCTTTGAGCCCCAACATCACATACACCAATCCCTAATACTCGCGGGATAATTAAGAATATACTAACTTACATCTCTTCGATTACATACGAAAGGCGATCGCTCTGCTTCGATATCTGTCAACGGCGCCGGATCGCACAAACCGATAAACTTGATGAACTTGACAGGGTCGGAGGCAGCCCTGAAATCGACGAAGCGATTCATTAATTCGTTCAGTGCTATCAAAGCGCTAATGACCCCTACTCAACGACGGGCGGCGACGCGAGGTATTGCGCGGTCGGCTGCAAGGTGGAGGCGAGGAAGGCTTTCTTTTTCGGCAGATCGCCGAAGTAGTTGCTGAGCGATGCCAACACTTGCATCAAATTCGCCTGCTGCATCAGCGACAGGAATGGCGCGGAAGCTGCGGCGAGGTTGAAGACCGACTCGGCATACGGCTGAAAGCCAATGAGAAAGTGAAATAGTGAGATATTGAGGAGTGAAGAGCAGTGTTGAAAATAGTTAATCGAGTTAATCGATAATCCTATGCTTAAGCACTAACTTAAAATAAATTGATTATAGTTAAAGTTAGTGCTTAAGCATAGGATTATCGATTAACTCGATTAACTATTTGTAACACTGGTGAAGAGTGGAGGGTAGAACGTACCAGTACGGGGTTGGTGAAGTCGGTGACGAGTCGCAGAAGATCGCTGACGGCGTGACGCTTGGCGGCTTTCAAGCCGTCGTCTAGCGGACCGACAGGCGCACTCAGGATGCGCGTCAACTGCAATTTCATCATTTCCAGGATTCCACTCCAATCATCCTGAACATTCTTACGAACCTCTTCCAGAATGTTCAATACCCGATCCCCTGAGAAGTTGACCGCGACGAACAGCGACGACATCGTCGACAGCAAGCTGTTCAACACCACCCAGTCAGTCACTCCTCTCATCACGCCAAGAGTCTTGTCCAACATTACGAGGAGGTCGTTGCCAAGGTCCTGCAAACGTACATCGCAACGATATTGGGCTATCGTTTTTACAACGCGCAAATGGCAACTGACCGGATTGCTTTGGCCCATCTTCCAAATGTAGTCGAAGACGATTCGTACGAGACGATTCATCGCGTCCCATTCGACGTCGGGCACTAAAGCGAAGAGTGGAAATAATGCATAAGAGGGAAAACAATTAAAACGCCCCAATGTTTTTATAGTCTTCAAACGCGCCCTATGTTTTATCTCAATATACTCAAAACATCAAACATAGGGCGTGGTTTTAGTTTTTTCCGCATAAGAGGATATAAGGGAAGGATATAAGTACCCGCGAGCGGATCGCCCGCTGCTCGCAAAGCGACCCAATTGCGACAGAGATCGTAGAGCAGTTCAGATCTTGTTTCCAAGCAGTCGCGCACGATGCGTATACAGCGGTCGCGGAACTCTGAAACAGATCAAAATTCGACGCTATCGAATGATTTTTCAGCGAAACTAACGAGTGAAGTCGTGATTGAACTCGGCGTCGCTGTCGTAGTCGAGTAGCGAGTACGAACAAGTGTCGCAGTCGGTTCGGGATGGCAAGCCAACCTGTAAACATTTCCATACAGCAGACCGAAAAGTGTGGCCTTGTTTTAATAAAACTTTAATTTTGATAGCTGCAATGAGAATTGTGCGAAACGCGGTCAACTGTTCACAACGACACCACAACTGACCAACCATCACACTTCCTATAATTTTAACTATGAACACTTTTATGAAACCACCGCGTGGCAATATTATTAACCTTCTGCAAGGCGCGCGGAATGAGATTGAGAACGGCGTCGATGATCGCCTTGAATTCGGCCATGGCGCTGATCTCCTTGTGGCCCGTGAACGACACCAACACAGCGGCCGCTTCATTCCGCAGATGCAACGAGGGGTGTTCGAAAAAGGCCAAAGTCGCGCTGAGATACAGAGAGAAGTTCTCTGGCGGACCCGAAATCGGCGACTGCTTCGTTCCCCACAGTGACGTCAGATGCTGCAAAGGCACATTGGGTGGGTTTCATATTGCGTACTTTAACTAAAGTCGTACTTAACGCCATGAATAAGTATAACCCTTTAAGTTGGACTTTAGCTAAAGAACGCGATGTGAAACCGGCCCAAAGTATAGCATTTAAGTAGGACCTTAGCTAAAGAACGCGATATGAAACTGGCCCATTTATTCTCATTCGAATTTTAAGTAAACTAACTTGTCCTAGTGCGCTCAACAGTGAGCAGAGCGTCTTCAGGAAGTCGTAGTGCAACTCGTCCGCTGCGCCCTCCGCCGCTAATCTGAATGTACACACTTTGGTATTCGTTATTCAAGGCCAACTCCCTTCACTCCTTTTTCTCCGTAATGTACCATTGATTGATATTAGCTACGTATGACGAGCTGCTTAGTGGTATATTAATTACAATATCAATTGTTATGCAGACAGTTTGAGACGCGCAGAAAGAAGCAGTTCAGGTACATTCTTCAGAGAAAGAGTGGAAGAAGTTGGCCTTTAGAGCATTTATGTTTTACCGGCACGACTCGAGAATGGCTTGCATAGGTTCCGATTGGAAGAGTGCCAAAACGGGCACTGCCTCCTCGTTCTTCGTCTTCTGCAATGCAAGACTGGTATAAATGCGACCATGCGATTGCTACAACCTTCCTGGACGCGAGTTGCCACAGACATCTGGCCGCCTCCAAGTAGATGCCGTGTTGTCTTGTAATCAAATAAGAACATATCAATGAGAGCAGAAGGGGCAATTCTGGCTCGAGCAGCTTTGCGGGCACCCATTCGAGCAATTCCGCCAACGTTTGTAGAACGGTCTTCGCCAACAGGAGAGCTTCGTCGTTCTACAAATTCACCAACAATTGCCATATTAATGAATAATGAACGCATATCGTCGATGGCTCATGAGGCTTGTCGCAGTGACCGCTACTTACACTCCACCAATAAAAATACTCCCTGAACAGTGTTAAATGATAACTACCATGCACTGAATGCATTGTTCCTTTATTTTGTAATCTATTTATTCTTTTCACCTGATTATTATGCCGCATATGCTCCTCTATCGGTCGTTTACTTATGAGTATTGCATGTTGTTACAATTTTACACGACCGGTCACAACTGAGCCAAGAACAGGGTGTTAAAATCACTCGCTGTATTTAGCTCTCATCACAGCGCTAAGTGCAAGCTTTGATGTGTCGGACAAAATTGATGAAGAGTACTCACTGAAGATGCTATCTGCGTGGCGCAAAGCTTCAAGGTTTCAATCGATATTCGGATGATTTCTGGGATCGACAATATAATGGCATTGTTAAGGTCGCGCCGACGAATATTGTTATCCATGTTGGGCAAAGTGATGACATCTTGAACGAGACGTAAGAAGACAAGAAAAACGATCTGCGTTTGAATAGCCTGCAATGGTCATTGGTCACTCGAGATAGTGACAATCTATAGTCAAAATTTGCCTATCAGTAACAAGAAATCCAGGATTGCATAAGATAAATTGCTTCGACAGCCGAAAGCGCATCTTCCTATCAATTTACTCCATCAATTTGCGCACATAAAAGCCAAGAAACAATTATCATTCTTCATGAAAGATGGTGCTCAAGCATTTAAAAGCTAGTTCATCTTTGTCCATTGCGGTGCCTGGTGACATTTCTTGTTACTAATGGAGAAACATTGATTATAAGAAGGGGAGAACGAACCCCATGAGGGCAGCACGATTCGGCTTCGGCGATGAATCCAGGCCAATTCTGCGGCCACTCCTGTTTGACCATGGCGACGATGGAGCGTGCGATGCCCTCCTTGACGTGACTGTCCTCCTGCGCGATCGAGTGCAACCCGTTGGACAATACTTGAAAGCAGCTGTTTCTGATCGCGAGGCGTTCGTCCGCCTCCAAATCGTTCCATTTATACCTAAATAGGACATAAAGAACAGAAGCCGAACATCGGCCACCAACTTGACGGCATATTCGATCAACTGCCAGCCGCAATGTCTCACAATGAGATCGCGGTCTTTGGCGACGAGTGAGAAGCCGATCTGCGCGATGTTCGCGTTTGATTCCTTCAACTGTTCGAGAAACTGAAAAGGGGTCACAGTGGTGTTGAATTGTATCAACAAGGTCGATCATTTGCATTGTTATTCAATCACTAAGCGCACACCACTCTACGCCTTTGTCTCACTATTAACGCGCGATTTGAGTTTGAGTAACACTAAAGTGGTGAGATTTGAGTTTGTTCTTTGCCCTCGTACCGAGTGGTCGCTCATTCTCTTCCCGAGTGCCGTCCCCCCCTTTATCGCGCGTCTTCTCAGCTCTTTATTTGTATTGCTGACCCTACCATTCGTAACCTGAAGAAGCCCCTCGCTTTTACCGGTTCCCCATCTCGCGATTAGGTTGCAAGTAGAAAAGTGGTCGTATCGACACACTGCACACCTCGTGAGCCTGGCGACGCGCGTCCGGCGTCGACACCGGCTCGTACACGCAGCGGATGGCGTTCACCACCAACTCGGTCGTTGAGTCCTCGTCCATCTGATGTTTTCCTGACGTGTCAGGGTAGATGAATGCGAATGAGAAGTAACGATAAACGACGTTCGTGCACGCGTTGAGACGTAACAGTGCGGTGTTGATTAAATCGTTCAAAGCCGCCCCAACACCTTTAATACATCGATCAATCGAAGCAGAATCAATATGATACAAACGCGTTTCTGATCAAGCGGCATCATGGCATAAAAAACAATCAGGGAAGAAAAATAGCGGGGCTCAAAAAAAGGGGGCGACGAGATGCGATAAAACTGAACCACAATAACAAGTTGATGTAACCAAATCAGGGCTAAGTCTATATCATACAAAGAAAATGCAATGCCGGAGCTGCATGAATTGTATAGTGCTCAGCGCGGTTCGAAATAGGCCGACTCGAGGAGTTATCGTTTCGTTTTCAGCTTCTGTGACGCTGTGCGTTTAGCGGCCTGCTTGTTAGGAGGGGAAACTTCGGCGGACTTGCTGGGACCTGCGTCGTTCCTTTCGGTCGCAGAGTCGAGCACCGCGCGCTGCTCCTCAAACCTGCAGGAAAGAGGGGAGTTAGGAGGATAGTCAACATCAAAATCATCAATATTTTTCGATCAGGAATTCTTCGATTGAATTAGGCAGACTGCTTCGAAAGTCGATAGCGCTTCTTTTTTATATCAAATTATTCTGGCAATTTAAGCACGTAAAAACCACGAAAAAGCTATCATTTTAGTGAAAATGGCATTATTAAGCACCAAAAAGCGAGCTCATCTTTGCCAACTATAATGGCTGGCGAGAATTCTCGTTAATGATCGAAGAATATCGAATGTAATAAAATGGGAGTGAACGAACCGTCCGGCTTGCATTTTGAGCACAAGTTGAAATATATCGTCTTCGGGCACGGTGGGGGCCGACTTTTTACTCGGCAGCTCGCTTCGCTGCTCTTCGATGCGCGTACTCTATAACAGCGATTGCAATCTTCGTCATCACCAAGGCGATCGGTCGTAAAACGCACCTGACAGCGAATGAGCATGTCGATAAAGTCCTCGTCGAGGGCGTGAGCAGGGGCTTCGTCGGCGGATATTTTGCGGACGGATTCGCTGGTGGTTGGCTGGGGGTCGCGGCGAAGGGCTCCGGCCATTTGGTCGACGGAGGCGGAGGCAGTAATGCGCTGCTTGTCGTTGTTCAGCTTACTAAGCAGACGTTCGGGATGATGCAGACCGGGCAGTCGCTCCAACTGCGCGCGCTGATCGTTCATACGCCTTCCTTGCGCACCCGCAATCATATCAAAGAACTCATCGTTCGTCTGATCGGGCAGCGGAAGCGGACCTGCAAACCAACGAACAATCACCAGCTTCCTCGCGCTGGCGGCGGCCAGTAGCACTCGCGGGCTCGTCGCTAAATTTCCCCATCAAACTCGACGCTCTAATTTAGTCGCGAACTGAGAAAAGGCCAGCAGCGCGCGGTCCGTTCGGTCCGTTCGCGGCGAGCGAATCAATCGAATAATCAGCCAGACCGCTGCTAGCGTGCCGGCGCCCGCAACTCTAACGCACTCCTCTCTTCCCTTTCCTTTCCCATACTCTTCGTCTCCCTCTCTCTCCACCACCCCACGCCAGGACACGCAGTTGTTGTTCGCAGTTGAACGCACCGGCGAAAATTAATCGAAACGCAAGGAACGGAGGACGCAACGCAACCAAATGGAAAGGTATAATGTAACGTGCAGGGGGTGCAAAAAATCGAACGAAAGGACAGAAGAGAGAGAACACTGACGAGGTGGAGAAGACGGTAGTAGCGGCGGTCGTTCGCTGTCGTCGATGTAGCGGCGCTTCGGTTGGACGGCGGGAGTGGAGGTTATCTTTGGCTGGAAGAAGCCGAGCGAGTATCGTCGGCGGACGGAGTGGCGGGCGGTGTCGGCGGAGGTGGAGAAGGTGGAGGAGGCGGACGATTCGTCGATGGCCATCAACGGCCGCATGGTCTTGGCGCGGCGGCGAAGCGTCAGATCTACGCTCACGCCGCCGAAGCCGAAGGACAACCGGCGGTGCTGCTTGGTCGTGTCTAAATGAGACGTCGGACGGGCGCGGACAAACCGGTTGGCGCACGCGGCCGCTCTTTCTATCGCATCCTCACATCCCTAATGGTCGGACACCCGCCAGTCCGTTCGCCCACAGCATCAACATGCGCGTCGTTTTCCCATCTTACGGCCTCCTCCAATTAGCGCCAGTCGTGCCGCAACCCGCTCATACACTCACACTCACTTGAAGCCAGCCGACGCTCTCGTGCATCGTCCTCTGGGCAACACCTGTCGCCATGATAGCGTTCTAATTAACTTCGACGTCATTCATACAAGTGCTGACGTCTGTCGTTCGCGAAACAAAGCAAGCGAAAAGAAGTAGACACTACCCAGAGTGTGCAAGCATAACATAAGAAGTGAGTAGAGAGGGGAAATAGAAAAGAGAAAACGAATAATGAATAAATGAAATACCTGGGAAGAGAGAGTCGGCCTGGCGCGGCCCCTTGTTCTCCTTGTTGCCGTCGGCGAGGGTGCGCGGGTCGCAGCGTTGGTCGTCGATGCGTTTGCCTTGGACACGGCTCAGCAGGGCGAAGAACGACTCCTCCTCGTCGGTGATCTGCAATGGACGTTCGTCATATTCATGAGCGTGAGAGAAAAAAACGTGCAAACGTACTCCCGAGAACTGCTGCTGGCCGACGGTGTCGTTCGGAGTACGACTACCTACGCTCATTTTTGGAGCAGCCGGCTGCTTCGTACCATTCTGAAAAAGCAGAAATTTACAGTTTTCACTTTGCAAATCAAATCGCATATTTTGCAACGCAAATTGGACGCTTCACAATATTCAACAAAGAGCCGGATTTAATTTCAAAAGGTTTCTACTTCACGCATCTCAATTTCGTCATTTTGCATCCAATTCGAACGCAAGATTGATGAAATCAAATGCAAAAGTGATGAATAGCGGTAAAAGACGGTGAGCGGAAATTGAATATACGATTTCCATTTCAATAAGGACACTTTCCCACTCAAGGAAGCTGTTTTTCAAATGAAAGAGGACATTTCCCAAGTAAAATCAATAGGGAAAACNTCAATATACATTTCAATAAGGACACTTTCCCACTCAAGGAAGCTGTTTTTCAAATGAAAGAGGACATTTCCCAAGTAAAATCAATAGGGAAAACGTTCTCTCTGAAAAGGAGAGCATCCTGTTTGATTAGGAAAGTGGCCTCATTAGAGTAGAAAGGGAATATCTGGGGATCGCAAAAGAGAAAGAAGTCGTACCATGGCGGTTACAGGAAGGAGATGCTCCATGCTGCGTCGTCTCCTAATTCCCACATCGGCGTGGGTCGTCTCGAGCACATCGGCGACGTCATCGGCGCTGGCACCAGGACGCGGATCGGCCGAGGCGTCCGGCTTCGCCGTCGTCCCTAACTCCGAGCGCAAATCGCTCAACGTCTGAGCAGCCGCCGATTCGCCGTTCAAGTCGCCCATCTACAAATCATCCTCCTCTTAATCAGCATCAAAATCATCGCTTTTCTACTACTGACTTCATTCGCAAGCTTGTAGTGTAGCGCGGCAAAATACAGAGCCTTGGAATTATCTCCGAGAGCAGAGAAAGCATTGCCCAAGGAGAAGCAGGCTCGCGACTCTCCCACTCTGTCCTTCAGCTCGCGTGCGATGCGTAGGTGCCGCTTATGATATTCCACCGCTGAAATACGAGCCTATGCAAATCCAGGCACATTTGAAGATTGCGCGAGAAACGCACCTTGTTCGTGCTGGCCGGCGAGAGTGGAGGTGTTGCCGAGAGAATAGCAGGCCTGCGCCTCGATCGCTTGATCTCCCAGCTCGACCGCTATCGCCAACGCCTTCCTGAAATCGCGTCGTTCATTGCTGCACCATTCATTGCTGCACCATTCACACGGAGTGCATAATTCAGTCGGACTATGGACAGTGCTATTCTGGCAGTCGCCGAACGCCATTCGAACCGTTCCTTTAACTCCTGCGAACGGCGCCACTTCAGTCACTCACCGATAGTATTCGAGCGCTCGGTCGATTTCGCCGAGGAAGACGTGAGCGTTGCCCAAATTTGAATAGGCACGACGCATGGCGGGCTTATCACCGAACTCCTTCGCGAGAGAGAGACGCTGGAACGGATAATCGAATAAGGACGGGGGAAAACAAGAAAATTCCGCTTCTACCTTGTTATGACATTCGACTGCCTGGTCGAACTGACCAAGAAGGTAGTGGGTGTTGCCCAAATTACCACACGCGCGCCCTATCGCCGCCTTGTCGTTCTGCTCTTCGACTAGCTTCAAGTTCGCTCTGCAATTCGATCAATATTTCATCGTGTCTTACTTTAGGAAACGCTTTCTTTTTAAAAATCACCTGCTCACGCGGTACTTTAACCATAATATTATATTAATAGATCAAAGGACACCTATACTTGATCAATTTACGAGGCGCAGTCTGCTGTGCATCTCGCACTCTTCATTCGGCATCAAAGCGTGAAACTTAGGGGTCGAATGCAAATGCTTTGTAGATCAAATAGCACGCCTTCTTTCGAAAGTATAAATGGACGAAGCGATGGGGACGTCAGACGTCAGCAGCGACTTTTTTCAGCGCCAACTAGAGGCAGCCGGTTAACGGGCGTTAACCATCGTCCGACGCCCCAACAAGAGACGCGTAATTACGTATCGATCAATCAAGGGAAAGAAGCAACCAGATAGCAGGAAGAACGAAAGCAGTGACGCGATCATCCAACTCACTCATAGTATTGGATGGCGAGCTGGAGAGTGCTACGCACACTTTCGGGGTATTCGGCCGAGACGGAAGAAAGATCGGCGAAGGAGGAGGGGATCGCTTGGCGACCCGCCTGCTTCCCCTTCGCGTGGTACAGGTTGCCCAGGTTGTACAATGCCCGAGCTTCTCCGACCTGCAAACGCGTCGTTATCAGCTTTCAATATCAATAGCAGCCTATGTTATCAGCCTCCAACATACAACGTTCTACTAGCGCTTCTTGCTATATTATTTTCGAAAATTAACTGTTTTAATCGGTCATTTGCATTGCAAAACATTCAAGTTTAACAAGTATGGTTCCTGTCTAACAGTGCAATTATTCATTTGATTACAGCAAATTTGCGTCAAAATGCACTTCGTCCCGTGCTCGTGGCAAACAAAGTTAAGTAATATTATTTTCATCAAAGATATATTTACATCTGAAGCTAGTAACATCGCATTGGAATGAAAATTTTCATTTTGAAACCAAGTGAAGCGCAATAAGGCTTGCCGCAATCACATTGACACCCGCAATAGAGCAATTAAAATTGAACAAGCGGAAACCTTGTCGCCGAGAGAGCGAACGATATCCAGATGGCGCTGGCAACAGACGACGGCTTCGTCGAACTTTCCGAGCACTTTCAGCGTGTTGCCGAGGTTGCCGCTCGCCTTCGCATCGCCCTGTCGATCGCCAATTGCGCTACAAAAGGGAAGCATCTCGATCACCGCCCTCCAGATTCATTCACACGCATCATGTCAACCAACAATCCTCTCACACACAACAGCGAAACACTATCGCGTGACGGCAATTGACGCTTTATCGTCAACCCCCAAACAGACATCCACAGCACTCGCACGCAACTGACCGTGCCAGGGTCACGTCGTGACGATGGTACTCCAAAGCTTTGTTGTAGTCTCTCAAATAGAAGTACGCGTTGCCTAGCTGAGAGTATATCGCCGACAAAGTGCGCAAGTCTTCCGTGCCTTCGGCCAAGGCGCCTTCCAAATAAGTAATACCTGCAATTGGATACAAAATCAAGCGAATAATCAAGGAAATGCTGTCGAATTATAGAACGTACCAGACTTGCTGTTGCCGGCGCGACAGAGCCTTTCTCCCTCGAGTGCCAACTCCAAACAGCGACCAGCGCCCGACTGCTTCAGCGGCGCGGTGGCCATCTTCTTCGTCGTCGTCGGCTGCAAGCGCCGCCACGCACCTTTACAATGGGTCGGTTTCATATCGCGAACTTCAATCAAAGTCCTACTTTGCGGATATTCTTCTCTAGCATTGCGATAAGTATAGTTTAAGCTCAAGTCGACAATATTCTTATGTAGACAATATGTTCAAGTAGACAAAAGGTCAAATGGTGACGAACAGCGTCGCAAGCTCGAATTTACTCGTCGTGTTTTGAATCGCAGCGACTAATCTGCGGCTGATCGGAGTGGGGGCAGGACATGCGCAAGACGCTATTAGACACGGCTGAGTTTCGAAATAATTGTGTGACGTAAGAGCATTTGACGTCAATGTCAAACGGCGAAAGAAACCTCAGGTACGCTATTAGATGAAGGCGGAGACGGATGTCGATTACTAATATAAATATCAGTTGCTCTCAACGTTTGGTCAAAATGTCAAAGCGCAACAGCACCGCCAACTCCTATTATTAATAATGTTCACGCACAAACATATTTTACTCAGAGGAACGGAAAGATGATATGATTCATTTTTGCCAAATATTTTGGCAACGCGCAAACTTTGGCGAATAAACAAACTCGAGTGTTTATATAGTATGATTGAATGGTATGAAGTGAAGTTCCTGGTTTGGACACTGAGTCAACACTTTGTTCGACTTGATTCGTACGAACGCTAATTGGAACCTCAATTATGACGATGTAAGTATCAATATAGAAAGATCTCTACGGACAAACAGAAAAAATGTGAGGATAAAGAAAATATCCAATGTTGCCGGAGAATCTAGCAAGTGTTGGTGAGCAGACTATATTCGCTTTCTTGTGCGGTGTCGAAACAAAAGCGTCAGGCAACAAAGCAGCGATATAGGTTCTGATCTAAGAGTCTATTAGATCTATTTGTAGAGGAAATGTATAGATGAACAATAAATTTAGCTCGCACTGCAGGAATTATAAACTCTTAGAAAGGCATCGACTGCACTATTTTAAGGTCAAAACATCCTGCTCATATATCATCAGATAAACATTCTAAAGTGCGCACCTCATTTGTTTTCAGTCTCAATCAAATTGAATAAAGCAATGTTAAGCTTTCATAAAGTCTCTGTGAAATAAATAGACACGTTCTGAACGCAAATCGAGTCAAAACATCCCGTTCATACATCAGCTATGCGCTCTAAAGCGCGCACCTCATTTGCTTCAAGTGTCAATCAAATTGAATAAAGCAATTTCAAGCTTTCATAAAGCGTTTGTGAAATAAATGGACACGTTTTGCACGAAAATCGAGTTTAACATTCACTAGAATAGAATCAAAACCGGTAAGGTTTAAAACACGAAAGTAGCGTACAAAGCCAAAGAAAAGAATGAATCATGGCGGATATGACATGGAAAATTCGAACGGGACTGCGCGCGCGTGTCAGCCAGCTCGAAAATTGCAAAACTTGTTTCCGCGGATGCACTATCGCCAATATCGACTTTCACTGCTCCGGCTTCCACATGCAACAATAACAGCGAGCACGATAGGTGGCCGACGACGACGGTCGACCCTGCTTCAAGGCAGGTTGGAAATTCGAAAACATAAGCGACAAACTACTGCGCCAAGTCTCGCCAAGATTTGTTTCCTGAATCAGAACTTCATGCGCTTGCGCTCTCATACGGTGTACATGATAATCTTCTTTTTCAATCTTTTTTCAATCTTTATCACTCTTAAAAATCTGTTATTCTTTATATAAACAATCTGTAAAGAATATATTCCGCTGTAGACGATGACGACAAAGTGGCAGCGCAACAACGGAAATACTGGTCAGCAGACACTCGATCTGACGGGATTCGGAAAAGTGGTGAACGTGGAAGAGGATGGCGGAGCGGTGATTGAATCGTTGTACCCGCGACAGGACCAAATCGTGGTGCCATCGAAGACGGCGCAAATGTACTTTCGGTCGCGTTTGAATGGCGGCGCGAGGTTGGCGGTGGGCGATTCGGTGTGCTACGTCGCGAACAAGTCGTTTGTCGCCCAGGTGGTAGCGACCACGATCAGCGGATGGGGCACCGTCGCTAGCGTTCAACGTGGACACGGCTTTCTCGCTAGAGAGAACTGCACCACTCAAATCTTCTTTCCTGGATCTGCAGTGACCGACGATCTGTGGAACTTTCACAATCTGACGCAGAGCTTGCGCGTCGGCGACCAGCTGCAATACAACGCCTGGAATCAGACTGAATATCTGGACAGAACCAGCGTGTCGTTGAAGGCGGAGACCGTTTCGCTGCCAACGATGACGGACGCGACTGACGACGAGGGCCGACCCGACCTCGGATTCGTTATGCATCAGACGTTGCGTCGACTCGAGTGCGTTCTCTACTGCAAGCCGCGCGGTGCGGTGTTGTTGCACAAAGACGACGTGGAGGAGCAGCTGGACTGCTGGCCGCCTCAGCTCGGCACTCGCTTCATCTTCGAAAGCGTGGCGGAAAACGACGCTCAGTACCACTGGCGGGCCATTCGAGCAGTGCCGCGCGAGTTTCTGCTCAAGCGAGCCGACGTCGGCCGGCGATCGCAGCAAGTCGACGAATCGATTCGTGAAGGCAACGGCAATGTCAAGATCGAAGAAGAAGACGACGATCTACCGTCCATGTCAAACTTGGTAATCTCTATCAGCGACAATAATAACGATCGGCGGGTGGTGGAGAAGTCGACGGCGCCGAAGAGAGCGAGCGAGTCGGCGAATACTTTCGACTCGGCGACGCCAGCCGAACTGAACCGTCCACAGCAGAGAAATAGCGGCGGTTGCACGGCGGCGCCTGTAGTGATATGCGCCGGGAAGCGAGCGTCGTGCAGCCCACCGGAGAAGGCGACGCAAACGGAGTACTATCCGATTCAGCTTCGCTTCATCAACACAATAGTGAATGATCCTGAAATCCTGGACATTATCACGAAGCGCTACACCCAGGAATTTTACGAACTAATCCAAGCGCAAGAATGAAAGCAATCGGGTGCTAAAGGGCGGCGCATACTATCGCAGCTAGCATAAGAGCGCGAGTTGGCCATAGAATTGCGGGGAATTAATTAGGCGTTGAGGTAGCGTATTGCGCATAGGGAATTTCGGACTATATTTACGCGTGTGTATGCGCTATTTGTCCGCGAGCTGCGACACGTCTGCTCCGCCCTAGAGTCAAAATTTCTTCGCGAGGAAGAAGAAATCGAATCAGGCACCGTATTTGTCAAAGATTAGCTCACTTTTCGGTGCGAAAACACCGTTTCTTACCAAGAATGATAATAATTTCTTGGTTTGACGTGCATAAATTGATATAAAAAAGCGCTATTGGCTTTCGAAGCAGTTTGCCTTATTCAGTTTTATGATTTCTTCTTCCTAATCGAAAAATGTTGACTATAAACCATGGCACTCGTCCACTTGCGTGCCTTT
Source organism: Plectus sambesii (assembly GCA_002796945.1). Classification (NCBI taxonomy): domain Eukaryota; kingdom Metazoa; phylum Nematoda; class Chromadorea; order Plectida; family Plectidae; genus Plectus; species Plectus sambesii. The sequence goes on from NIUQ01002191.1 coordinate 16,370, forward strand.
CTCTTTCCGTCTCTTACAAACGCTCAATTTCTGCTCGAGCTTAACGTTACTTGCTCAACTTATAGTCGTTACTTGCCTCTTATGATCACTTTGCTATTTGCTCAACTGTTTTTGAAATGATCTTGTCTATGTTACGGTGTTGTTTTCATGTCTTTACCAAATTTTGCTTTACAGTTACTGTACATTTACTGCACGAGTACTTCGGGACTCGTAAATCGTTAAAGTGCTATGCGAGTGCAAATGTTTATAACGGCTTCTGGAACGATGATTAATCATTCGCTCGGTGAATCACTTGACGCGGTGTCTGCGCCCAGAGTAGTGACGCTGTTTCACTTAAGTCAACAAGCGATTCGTGCATTGGTGCCGTTGATTTGATTCCAAGTAAAGAAGTTATCGCACTTATGTACTTGTGTGCGTGTGTTTTTTTAACTGATATCCAGCCGTTGGTTCAATCGGCTTTTGAATATTTTTCGCTAGAAAGCGTTGGAATGAGAGGAAAGGATTGCAATGTATAACATTTTAGCGGCGATGGAGAGAATAAATGATCGATTACGGGTCGGACACCGGACGTATTCGTCGGGCAGTTTGGACCCGCACGAAGACCCGGTGACCGGCCTGCAGCGTGTGGAAAGCGCCGCCACGTTGTTTCGTCGGAGACGACTCGATTACATTACGGATCAGCAGCCGGCGGCGCGCCTTTCGCGCGAAGAGGGCAAGGCCCATATCCTTTCTGAAGGTTATGAGAGTCTCGACTATGAAATTGTTGAAAATCGTCTCTACAAAGAGCAAGAGACACATCCTAAGCATCAGGTAAATGCTTTCGTGCTGATATATTGGACATACGATAGTATTCATTTATATTGGTAGTTTTGGCCGATCTCCTAGTGACTGATACAAACCAATTTCAGTGTACAATAATTCTGCCAGTGGAGGCGGACCATGTTCATTTATCAAGAATGTATTAGTAATTCTTTCGCTTTGCACGCCAAAATTGAATATTTTTTGAAGTATATCCATTGACTAAATGAATTGAACTTCGTTGAAGCGCATGTATTCTGTGTCGTACATCTGATGTAAACTCGTACAATTTTAGCTCTGGCTGTGGCGTCAGTCGGTGAACCGTTGGGTGTGCGCCTTTCTGATTGGCGTAGTGACGGCATTGGTCGCCTGTTTCATCGACTTTTTGGTGTCGATGTCGTCCAAGTTGAAGTTTGGCTTCATTCTGCACAATTGTAAACATCAGACGCAAATTAGCCGCACAAATATATGACCAAGAATATTATTTAGTGTTTCAAATGTGCGAAAAGGAGCAAGGGAATTGTTTGTGGAGGGCGCAAGTAGTTTGGATACTCTACAACTGTGTACTGGTGTCGATAGCGGCATCGTTGGTGATTTTCGTGGCGCCTTCGGCGGCCGGCTCTGGCATTCCGGTCATCAAGTGCTTTCTCAACGGGATCCAGATTCCCGAGGTTGTTAGGCTAAAGACACTCGTCGCCAAGGCCATCGGCGTCGCCTGCAGTGTCGGCGGTGGGCTCGCCGTCGGCAAGGTCAGTGTTTCTTTTTCTTATCATAACATCTCCTTTCTATCTAGTTTAACCTTATCAGATCAGTAACAAGAAATTAAATATTGAATCAGGCAAACTGCTTCGAAAGTCGATAACGCCTCTTTCTATCTACTTACGCACCATCCTTATCCAAGCTCTACAATGTATATTGGTGAATTTCAGGAAGGTCCGATGATTCATTCTGGTGCCGTTGTTGCCGCAGGAATATCTCAGGGGCGATGCATTTCGCTTCCTATTGATTTTCACGTAAGTCCCTCACGCTGTCAATGAGCGTGTAAAGCGAACGATTGCTTATTCAGGTGTTTGAATACTTTCGTAATGATCGAGAGAAACGGGACTTTGTTAGTGCGGGTGCTGCGGCTGGTGTGGCGGCTGCGTTCGGAGCGCCGATCGGAGGCGTTCTGTTCAGTCTGGAAGAGGGTGCGAGTTTCTGGAAGCAGTCGCTCACGTGGCGTATCTTCTTCTCCGCTATGATCTCCTCGTTCACACTCAGCTCGGTGCTCAGTGTGTTCAACAAGAAGGCCGGATTGTTGTCTTGGAATGGACTTGCGAATTTTGGCGTTTTTGAGGTTTGTATCAAATTCAACAGTTTATACCTATTCAAGATTCATCGTATGATTGTGTGTTTTCAGGAGAATTCCTCTGAATACACTATATTGGAAATTCCGTTGTTTTTGTTAATGGGCGTTATCGGTGGTCTGTCAGGAGCGCTCTTCAACCATATCAACTACAAGCTGTCCGTGTTTCGCAAACAGTAAGCAATCAGCTTGGACCACCTGTGTAGAAATAGCGTTTATTGTTGTTTAGATTCGTGACGAACCGTTGGCAGAAACTACTTGAGTGCCTAATAGTAGCGGCGGTGTCGGCGATAGTGGCCTTTCTCACAATATTCATCATCGACGACTGTCAGCCTCTGGGTGTTAGCCCCAACGCGACTGAAGTGACGCAGTTGTGGTGTCGCAATGGAGAGTACAGCGCGCCGGCACATCTCTTCTTCAAGAATCCCGAAGAAAGCGTCAAAAGTCTCCTGCACAGTCCATTTAGTGAGTCATTGAGCGTTGTCGAGCATAAAACCATATGCCGAGTCGACTTTGCAGAATCTTTTCGACCGCTGACGTTGGCGGTATTCGCAGTGGAATACTTTTTGCTGTCGGCGTGGACGTATGGATTGCCGGTACCGTCGGGTATCTTTATTCCGGCACTGCTGACTGGCGCGGCTTGGGGAAGATTGTTCGGCATCGGCGTCAACTGGCTCTTTCCAACTCTGGTTCGTGGCGTCGCCCTGAAGTTTAAAATATGACACATAAACTTTTTTTTTAGAGCAGCACCTTCGACCCCGGCAAGTACGCGCTGGCTGGCGCTGCTGCTCAGTTGGGCGGCGTCGTACGCATGACGATTAGTTTGACGGCGATCATTGTCGAGGCAACGAGGGATATCACCTTCGGTCTGCCTATTATGCTAGTGCTCATGATGGCCAAGTGGGTGGGGGATTGCTTCAACGAGGTTTGTTCGGCCTCCAAGCGTGCTTTGGGATCGAAAATGTGCGTTCTCTTAGGGGCTGTACGACATTCATATCGCGTTGGCCGAAGTCCCTGTGCTCGGCTGGGAACCTCCGCGAGTGTCACGCAACATCTTAGCCGAGTAAGTTTCCTTAATGTTCTCTCTGATCTTTTTTACAATGATAACATTTTTCATGTCGATTTGATTTGTAAAATGTCTTTTTTGATTTGGAAAACATCCGGGTTGAATTAAAAAGTGCTCTTTTTAAAGCAAAAATGACATGAAGTAACATGTTGAATTTCAGAACGGTAATGCGAAAAGATGTGATCGCATTTCAACCGCAAGAGCGAGTGGGGCGAATAATGGATGTACTGAAGACAACGACGCACCACGGATACCCCGTCGTGGACGACATTCGCCTGTCAAACGACCCTACCGGTATTCCCGACTACGGTCGCTTGCAGGGGCTCATCCTGCGGTCTCAGCTCATCACGCTTCTTCAGCGACGGGTAATTAGCATTTATTTCTACATTTTTGACTTTCCTCTCCACGCGGGTTGGACTCATTTTCACGACGCGACCGGACCGCTAGCGGTCGGTTCGTCCATTTCTCCTCACTTTTCTACATTTGTCTTTGATTGGTTCGCTCCGTGCGCCGATTCGCTGTTCGCGCTCAACGACAAAGCTTTTGCAACACTGCCGTTATTACTCAACGGTCGTATAATTGGCGGTCAACGAGAGTAGATGTCGAACGCCGGCTGTCACACTCGCGAGCCTCTCAGTTCGATCTCGGACGAGTTTCGTCTTTCACTCGAAGTACAGCTCGGTCCCGAAGGCGACGTCGCTAGTCCCTGCGATCACGACGTGAGCGCCAAGGATGTAGCGCACACGCTGGCGAGCAAAGGCATTCGTCTACTCGCCGCTGATCACCCGCTCGTCGGCATGTGCTCCAGTTCTGTCGCCCGACCCGGACGCGATATGGTCGGTCGTCCGGTGATGGTGAAGGCGAGTGTGTCGACTAGCCTGGAAGTGACGCTGCTTCGAGACGCCCGTGAAGTCGCGCGGCGCGGCGAAGATCATCGACTGCCTAGGCTGCTGTTCGAGGAGTTGCCGATCGGGGAACAGGGCGGCGTGCTCGTCGTTACCGAGCGTTGCACTCTCGGCGACATAGGCGCGCTGCTCACCCGACTGCATCCTGCGCCTCCCGCCCCTCCCGTCATCGAGCGCGTCGTCTACGGCCTCGCATGCGCCCTCGACTTCCTGCACGCGCGCCGCATCGCCCACTGNCGACTACATCCTGCGCCTCCCGCCCCTCCCGTCATCGAGCGCGTCGTCTACGGCCTCGCATGCGCCCTCGACTTCCTGCACGCGCGCCGCATCGCCCACCGCGCCGTCCGTCTAGAACACGTTCTCGTCGACCGGCGCTGCGTTGTCCGCCTGTGCGGGCTGTCCAAAGCGGTGCACTGTCCGGATGGTACGCTCAGTCGTTCGTCGATCGTGTCCCACGAAGACGACGACGACTACCAGCCGCCGGAGTGGTTGGCTGTGGTGGATCCATTCGCCGTCGACCTGCTCGCCATGGGCGTCATCCTCTACCGACTACTGATGGGTCGGATGCCCAGGGAGCAGCTCAGAAGCAGTAAAGGGGAGCGAGCGACGGTGGAATGCTCGTCGGTGCCATGGATGCGACGAAAGGAGGCGGTGACGACGATGGAGCTGCTGATGAGCAGGCACGAGCATCTGAGACCGAGGGGGGCGCAGTTGAAGCACGCCGAGTGGCTGCGAGAGGCGGCCGACGACACGCCTCTGTGGGCGCTGCTCGACTTCGCCCGGCTCGTACCTGCCTATACACCTTTGTTACGTCGTTCCGCAATCACCTAATCAATTTATCCATCCATCCTGCTAATAACACCCAATTGAACTCTTATTTCGCCCTATAAAACTTAGACGTTGTATTCATACATCATGCCGTGTATAGCATTGTATTCCCTTCGCAGACTCGCTTCTCACCCCACTAAACGCACTTTCCTAAACAAGAAACGGTTGTTCAGGTATTCTCGTACGACATCGAAGGTAGAGATATGGTGGCGGGATCGCAGCCGGTGGAACTGCAACACTTTCGCGACGCGTACCCTCGGTACAACGTGCGTCTGGAGACGATGGGGGTGACGGCAGAAGATCGCCAATGTTGGGTGCATTTGGCGCCGTTCATGCATCCCAGTCCTCATCGCGTGCCTCTCAACGCTTCTCTGCCGTTTATTTTCCGCCTTTTCCGTGGACTCGGCCTACGCTTCTTGTTCGTTGTCGACGATGATAACAGGGTTTGTTTTATTATTCTTTTTATATTGGACGCTTAAACTGAAAACGCGCTAACGCCTGAAAATTAAGAATGCATTTAAACTTTTATAGAAGAATGCTTCGAAAATGTGCTCTTGAGCGCTTTTATTATCGTAATGAGAACAAATTATGCGATTGCGGTCAAAGAATGGACCGCAGCTTTTAAGTTCGATTACACTCTGTGCGGTCACTCGTTAATTTCAGTAAAATTTATCAATTTATCAAATGCTGAGACAGCGCGAGAACTACTGTTGTTGGCAACTGATAAATTGATTATGATGATTGACCTTGATTTGATCCGTTTACTACTACTGAATCTTATTATGATAACTTGCAGGTGAAAGGTGTTGTTACGCGCAAGGATGTCGCTCGATTCAAAGAGGAACGCCGGGAGTCTTCTTATCGCGTCAAAGAAGTCTACATTTCCCAATTCAGCCGCCATTGATGCGAACGCTAGTGATCTGTTAGGTACCGCAACGATACGACCCATCAGGGCCGGATTTTCCGGACGCACCAAACGCGCAAGCATACGCGTGCCCGAATTTTTGCCTGAATTGTGTGCTTGCGCGTGTTCGGAGGATCCGGCCCTGATGGGGCGTATCGTTTACGTACCACCTGTTTGCCTTTTTCTTCTGATGACATAGTTGATTTGTACTCTGAATTTTTCGTTTGTGAGGCTAGTAATTTAAATAGTAAATCGAATTTACGATATTCATCCATTGTTCGTTGATCGGTGTCTTGATCCGAATCTGTGAATATATCTCTCCATTATAATCGCTTGACTTTAATGAAGAATGCGTTGTAGGACATAATGAGGAGCAGAGTGGAAGCGAGGCTGTTCGCCTTATTACTCGTTGCCTTTGAGCTTTGCTCGTGTGGGGCGTTTGAGGGCGACTGGAAGTTGCCAGTTGAGGACAGTTTTTCAGGTGCGCCGTTTGAATTTGTTGTGTTCTCATAAGGGGGTACACTTGAGTCCTATCAGTATGGCACATACAATCATAATAACATTAATTTATATGTGGGCGAACGGGGAGAGAGAGACGTGAGGGTAATACCTACAGAACACATTTTGAGTAAACATTTCGTAATGACAGATTGATTACGGTATGAATATCATCTCGTCGAGAATCCATATGGGGTCGGAAAACTTGATCAAGATGGTTCGATTATGATTGATAAGGAAAAGTTGCAGATGAAAATCAATTCTCTCCGCGCGGTCACATCGCTCTGGCTCGCGTGGGAGGAGAGGGTACAGTGACTGGTCGATTCTTCTCCGACGTTCCGCTCAGCAAGGACTTCAAGCGGAAGTTGGGTGCAGCCGCCGCCGCTGGACGGGCGTATCGTATCAGAACGATGGCGGACATTGCCCATCCCAACAACGGCCAGTTTGTTACGAGCTTCACCGACTCTGTTAGTTTTCCCACCACGGCGGTGTTCTTGATCTTTCATCGTCAATTTATCATCACGGATCTTTCAGTGTCGATTGCTTCGATCAGACATGACAGAAGTGCTGCTGCTGACGATTGATTCGGCGAAGCAGCGAGTACTATCGCTGACTGTGCAGCCCGTGCTGTTCGGCGCCCATGACACTTCCCCGTGTACCGACGCCGACGCCGACTTCTCCACTTCCACTTCGTTTAACACCACTGTCATTGTCAAAGATGTGGAGGACGGACCGAGGTGGGTTATCAGAGTGAGCGTGGACTGATAGCGTGACGAATTGATTGCAGTCCGGACACGCAGTCGTACATCCAGAAGATGGACAAGGAGCGAACGGCTCGACAGCATGGCGCGCAGGCGGACAACCGATCTTTCATTGCGAAATACGTATGTGTTGGGATTTGAGACTATAATTTATGAAGTAGACGAGTGGTCGTACGAAATGGGGGGGGGGGGGGGGGAGAGACAGTAGGGAGAGGATTGAACGGTCATTGTGAGAAGAGACAAAGGAGGGTTAGAAGCGGATCACTTTCAATCATTAGCCCCACCCTACTCCGTGACAGTACGTGAAACTGTTCTCATTCCCCTTTATAAAGGGTCCCATAGAAGTAACTAGGCAAAAAGGATGGCTAATTACTTTTTGGACACACTCTGTATATTATACCCTTGACTTTTTCAGTGGATGTACATCATTCCCGTGGTGCTATTCGTTGTGATGTCGGGCGCCATGAACAACGAGGCCCCAGCTGCTGCTGGCAACTGATCGTC
>NIUQ01002192.1:0-23918 GCA_002796945.1 Plectus sambesii
GCCAATTTATAACTGAAAAATTTGCTGATGGGCGTCATCAGTATTCTTTAATGACAATTTTTGTCTAATCCACTCTATTTAATCGCGTTTTTATCGAAATTAAGCCACAGATGTTGGGAATGAGGACCGCGAAACCGAAACGGAAATAAGATTTATAGGTCATAATGAAAATTTAGAGATAAACTGCGATCGTCTTAAATCTATCAAAATCGAGGTTTTATTGGCCCCGTAACCAATCAATTAATGATCAATGCGACTTTTAAAGCTGACTTCCAAGCGATGAATTTTACTACAAGATTTAATTTCATTTTAGGCTTTATTTTTGTTCGGCTTCAGCGCTGCTGTGCAGCATGCGCCGCTGACAAACAACGAAACGATTCTTTGCGTACCACCAGTTGAAATGGCCCTAAGCAACATTTATACGAACGAAAGCGATGCTCAAAACGAACACAGCGTCATGTGAGTTTCCAACCATATTGTGTTTTCTTCAACGATAGAGAAATGTTTACAATGATAGACGTGGTAGAGTTTTTAATTGCTATCAGTTTCAGTTTGAGATATTAAAAACTTGAAATTGATTTTAAAACGCCATTTAATACCACACAATAAAATAAAATAGGAACTTTACCAATAGTTAAGAATAGAACTCACATACATTTTTAGTTTTCAGGTTGCACAGCGTAAATTGGACAGGAATCATTTTCCCTGGTCCTAGCGCTGTTGCTCAAATTGGAACTCTGATGTTAATGTCAAATGAAATGGATAAGTCACTAAAGGATGGTTTGGATAACTTCGCATTCAAACTTTTAAAATACCCACACTCAATTCGCTCGTCCCTGATTCAAGTTCATAATGAACTGTTGTGGGCGCTTTTTGAAGCGCACAAACTTATGGACTCCATTATTCGTGTTCGGCTAAATTTAGTACGCATGCCAGATATCCTGAAACTGTTTGGACAACTACTCACAATGGTATGTTCAACTTATTATTTCAATTAATGACCAAAGTCTGAATTTTTCATACAGACCTAAAATTATCTGTTATGCACTCGTGATGAATTTGTTGACAATTATGTACAGTCGACTCTCGATATAACGCCATCTCGATATAACGCCACTCTCGATATAACGCCACCTTGGGCCCGATTTGGTTGGCCGTAGAAGAAACTAAAGCAAAATGACCCTCTATATAACGCCACCTCGCTATAACGCCACTCTCGATATAACGCCACCTGGGGCCGGTCCGGAGGGGTGGCGTTATATCGAGAGTCGACTGTATTAGTTTTTATCCTCGGTCATTTTCAAATCAGTCGCTAGTCACTCCGTCAACAGTTGCATGGTGCAATCAAACTCATAGCAAAAATGTAGAAATGTCTGCTTTAAAATAATGATAAAAGGAAATATAATTGTTGCAGCTCAAATTTCGAAATTACCTCATTAGAATATTTGTTAAACCACAACTTTAATTTTAGTCAAGTACACCGGAGCGCGACCGAGCTGTGAGACGCTATTTGTGGCAAATGAAAGAAATAGCAAAGACTCGCTGCGAACATGCAAACGACACAATCGCCGTCTTTCAACATGTGATATTATTGGTTGAAGAGCTGAGACTGGCTTGCATAATGCAGCGAAAGCTAGGAGGATCGGAGTTTGACCTGACGAAGGCAATTTTGCGTCTGAGCGTGCTCAGAAGTAATGTTATTGAAATGGTGAGTATGAAAATGATCTCGGTATTTCGATATTCTGTTTCAGTTTTACCGTAGTGTTGAGCGTCAGACAACTGGTTAAGTAAATCTGGAAAAGGGAGATGAAAAATTCATTTTGCTTGCTTACGTAAATTATTGAAACTTTATTTACTTTCCATTTGCATCGATTGAAATAGCTAGTATCTGAGTTTTAGAACCACTGTTATAATATCAGGTAAATTATATATCTAGATACTGAAGTATTACTTTTTTTAAACGCTTACCACTGCTTTTTGATGAATGATTAAAGTATCAGGATCGAGCACCAACTATGTTAATTAATCGGCACCATTAGAACAATATGAGCATCAGCACGATTACATTAATATTTTATTTTACAAGCAAGCAAGGGGTTGGATAAGGAATACAGTAAGGCTTTGATGCTGGTATTTGTAGAATTTGTCAAGACAAAGGTCACAAGCCAAACCAACTTAAATTTTTTCAGCGTTTAGGAAATTTTAAAAGTGTCTTCTTTCAGGTTGAATTTCACAAATCATTTTTGGTGTTGAACAGAGATCAATGGCGAACCAAGTTGCTCGAACTGACCAGAGCTATCGAAGATGAAATCGAGCTACAGGTGCGATACTTTTCAAACTGTTAAAAGACCTGCAACCGTAGGAATTGGTCATTCGAAAGATCGTTTTGAGACCTCACTTTATCCAAATCTAATTCAATCTGTAGATATCGGCGGGAATTAATTTAAAGAATTCCAACGCTTTGACTTGCATGGAATTCAGTCGACTGTCATATTTCGAATGACAGCAGTTTCTTTGTTCGTTGATCGATCATATTTTGCCGTGACAATGCACCGAGTCCACTGATCGTATTTTATACAATTGAACGGGAAGGAAATTTAGCTGGTCGTTCGGTTGGCCGCGCGCGTGCAAATTTATCACGTAATTCTTTTCAAATTTACAAACATCATGCCATTGCGCATTCTATCATCGCTTTATATAGTGTTTGCGCCCATCTTTTTGCTAAAATAGACTAAAACGGACCAGTGGTGGGAGGTACGTGTGACAGGAAGGATATAAAATGTAGTCGGTCGGTGCACTGGAAACGAAGATTTAAAGAAATGTTACTTTTTGGCAGGATATGAACGCAAGCGGTCGAATGACTCGTGGTATTGTATACCGAGAGGCCTTCCAGGCAATGATGCTCGACTATCGAATTAGTCACGTGGCAGAGATTTACGTCACCATATCAGAAGGCTACTTTCTCTACCCCCTGGCCGAAATTAGCGGCTTCATGGTCATCGATATGAATACAAAAAGAGTAGAAGCAACAACGCCATATATAAAAGAATCGGTTAAATTTATCCGACAAATTATTGCCGACGAAAACGATCGCTTTAATGAGGGCAAGTGACTGAAATGCTTCGTGGGAAACAGGCGCTGAAATAAATGTTTTGTTCAAAAGAAGATATTTCTGGGGTACTGTTATATATTTTGGTCGGCAAGTGCTCACTTCACAGCGCGTTACAGCCGGCGCCCTGTTAACCAGCGCGCTACGCGTCGGAAAAAAATCAGTAATTGCATCCCGCCGGGATCTTGCTAGCGCGACTGTTTGAACTTTACTTTAAAAAAATTCAAACAGCGGCCATGGTGAAAATAATATTATATTTTTTATTCACGCATTTCTTGACGAATGCAAAACAATTTGACACAAAAAGAGCTAAATAGTCCTGCTAATGTAATCGACCAATAACTGCGACACAGGATTAATGAAAGACTAGCAGGGTAGAACGGGCAAAGCAAAAGAGAAGACGGAGGATGATTTTTGTTAAAATATATTGCAAATAGCTTCATGACGGGCAGCGTTATTTTTTGAGTTCTTATCGTATTCTTGCCTTGCTGTCCATGGGAGTGTATATCTCTTGCTCCCTCAATGCTTACAGATGGCGGTGCCGACAGAAAAGTACATTTCCGTTCATTGCAGGAATCACTGATATGCTGTTGAAGATCGACCAAGCATTCAAAGGGCTATGCGAGAACGATAAACGAAGAAGAATTATTAAAATTAACTGAGCGGCATCGCAAACGAGAAGAAAAAAACGTTACATACCAGTAGAATTACTTTATACCTTCCTTCATACTATCTCGGTTTAAGTATTGTTGTAAACGTTGCATAAAAGTATATTGATTGTTAACTTTCATCATGTTTTCGTTAAAATATTTTGGTTGCTTTGTTGATTGTTACATATTTTGCATGTGTTTTCATACTGAAATAAATGGATTGCATATTGTCGTTATTCTCGGCATGAACACATTAAAATACAGAAGATTTTCCCTAATAAAATGAGAGAACTAAGAATGTAGCATTAATATGACAATAGTAATATACGAATAAAGCGCTCCTTTAACCCGGCCTAGAATCGATAATAATACAACTTTGAATGTTTTTGCACTTGCGCTCACAAAAGAATGTGGTTAGATAATGTGATCTAGGGAGATTATTAATAATATATATTTTCATAATTTTCATTTGCCCCTTTTGCAATGTTGGCAGATTTTTTCAAAAAAATGCGTAGGTAAAGAGTTGGGTAAGGCATATCTGCAAGAAGCCTATTGAAGCATAGTAGGACCCGACGTATCATCAACTTTCCCGTAAAACTCAAAATCGGAACAGTTTACGCATACTTACATGAATACATGTATAAGTAGCTCTTGCAATGTTCATAGACGCATACATAAAAAAGTTAACACTCCAAGTAACTCTTGTTATTTTTGTTCCTATTGCAAATTTATTTGAGACTAATGAACATAATGATATACGGAATATCCTCCTGTGCTCCCAAAGATTAAGCAAAACTGCTTTTGGTTTACATCGGATAAATGGTAGCTTCGCCTATCTAATCAATCAGTTAGTAGGCCGTTCTTACGAGGTGCGAATCAGTGTACCGGTGAGTTATTGCGGCTGTACCTTCCTTTCTTCATTTTTTCAGTCAACATTAAAGCATGGGCAAACTAATAAAATAGTTACTTAACATTTACGTCAGTTGAAAATATATTTGTCTTCCTACCGGAACGACACTACGAACTTTACGAATTTGTCACGGACGTTCATGACAGTGGATGTCTGAAAAACAAACAACTCTGCTCTTCTGCTCTGACCAACGGGCTGACAGTGCCCACTCTCTTCTCAGTGAACACTAAGCCCTCACTGGAGTTCAACGAACAATGTGTAGATCGCTTATATATATTCTTCTACTGGTAAGTTTGATTTGAATAAATGTCGAATTGTAATAATTCTTCACTCCGTTTTCATTTGTGCAGAGAGATTACATGTATTATTTGCACTTTAGTAAGCATATTTTCTGATTCGTAGAAGATATTTTGCAAGACAAATTAGCATAAATAATGTCCTCATTAAATGAAACATATTCTTAATAAGGTTGCAATGGAAGGAATTCTGAGACTTAACAATAAGTTAAAGCTTGAGGTTATGAAAAAAATTGCATTCTGTATAACACTTAGTGCGAGTTATAAAATCTTTCATGATAAAAGATCTTTAAACATACTGCTGAAATAGTATGGAATTTTTTAAACATTTTTAAGGGACGCCTGAAATTGCCTAGTATTATTGTTTGATATTATTTATTATGTTAATAAAAATTAGAATGGACCAAATAATTAGCTTTACATCAAAATTCATGTTTTACTCAAAACCAAATTATTACACTACTTTTGAGCTAAATTTCAGCTATTTTAATTTTTGTCTGACAGAGTTCTGATAATTCGATATTATTAAGTGACTTGTTTTTGATACCGCCGAGCATAATTTCGAAGAAAATCATATTCAATAAATGTATCATAAGTTTTTTTTGCTGCTATCTGTTACTGTATTGCATGCAAAGCTCAATATTTTTTGTTCAAGATCAGCAGACCAAAATGTTTGACCATATATGTGTGTGAACTAAATCATTTAATTCTTTGCTAACACTACAGAAACATTTAGATTTCCTTAGTAGTGATCGCAGCCGACGACTTTGGTAAATATGGAATTCTGATAAACAGCGTGCACAGCAGCAAAATGATTGCCAATGGAAATGAATCACAGACACCTGTAGCAATCGGATCGTTCTGTACTCCTCCATTTGAAGAGGATTTCAACGATGCTGAATCGATGGAAACCAGAAATACTACAGACAACTTTTATATAAACAAATTTATGTGAGTAACTTTCACATTTCGATAGCCAGGGGCCAATTTCATAAAGCAAATGTGAACTGTATTTACATCAAAATGCATTTACATCAGAGCAGCGATTGGTCACTTCGCGCAACTGACCAATCGCTGCTCTGATGTAAATGCATTTTGATGTAAATAGAGTTCACATTTGATTTATGAAATTGGCCCCAGATGAGCGAAAATTTGAAGTTGAATTTTGTTGAATGGCGTAATTAGTGGGCACAATATGAAGTCTAAATGTGTGATACAAAAGGAAAAAAAAATAACAGTAATTGTTTTTGTTCAATGAAGTGGTCGAGATTGTTTTTATTTTGAAATATTTTTCATATCTTATCTCAGTTTACTCCGCAATACTTTTGCTACAGACGCGTAGGTATTGCAATTTATCAGTATTGGTATGGCCCACTGAGGGATGAGCGCCGTTACCTTCGCATTTCTTATGTCAATTAGGTGTTCAGTATCAATCCGAAATATACCTATTTAAAATAATTCGTCAACGACGCAGAGCAACAATACGCTATATATAAATATTTAGCCACCATGCTCTAATTATCATAAGCCATCTGTAATTATCCTCAGTGAGCGATACCTTAACCGATTCTTTGTACTAACGACGTAATCTCATTTTTCACCTTGTTTTCATTAAGGAAGTAAGGTAGCCAGCCATAAGACAAATGCTTTACAGGCTTACGCGAGTAATAAAAGTAATAATGATTGATTATTAATACTGTGATTATTGGAAGAAACTCTAATTGGAAGTACCTTGTTTACAGGCTTCACAATGTGGATTGGGCAGATCTGAGAATGCCAGCCCCTGCAGCCATCGGTCTCATGGGCTCTTTACTTTTATCGACTCGCCAGTATGACCCGTGGTTAACGAATGTGAAAAACAACACCTCGTTTTCATCCAAACAGCTCAGTTCTTCCGTAGTACAAATCACTAAAGGCGCATTTAGAGCCTTCCTGGATGCGCACACCAGCCTGGACAGCACCATTCGCCATCGCTTCGGAGATCTTGGAATTTCTGAGGCAATTCACAATATTGTTAGGCTCCTAGCTGAGGTGAGACCGCGGCGATATCTTTACTAAACAGTATTGTGACGCAAAAAAGCGCTTCGTGGGTTGATATTGGGTTTATGCATGCTTACGCAGCGGTAACTACAAGTGATATCAAATTAATGTGTATTATAAAGGATTGACTGATCTTAAGGTGTGTTTTGTGTATGGCAAACTGCCAATAGTGGCAACCCGGCTATGCGCTGAAATGAAAACTCCTGCGGTGAGATACCAGTTACAGGTTGGTGCAAAAGTTCTGATAACATTTTTAATCTTATGAAATGTTAAAGTATTAACAGAACTTTTGCGCCACCCTGTAGTCTTCTTTTTGGGATAAATGCTGGGCCACAATGAAAAAGATGCACGCTGAGAGTCCTCTTTGACCAACCATCCAAGTATAAATTCAAAACTGAAGCGGCAACTGAAGCAGAGAGTTCTGCTGTGTTTTCACTACATTTTATAGAGAGGAAAGCAGATGGAAATTTGAATGGAAAGAGCGAAAGAATTTGACTGCTTTACGATTTATAAGTCAAACCTGTATCTACTCGCGCTAAGGGGTGCTTATCCATAAGACCGGGTTTCGAAAACGTTTCCTAAGGTCTTATTCATGCAATCTCGCAAGTATTGTAAAAGTAACGCTCTCATGCCTCACTTTAACAGCTAATAATTAGTCTTCAGGTATTGCAAATATTCAGTTGATTTTCAGGACAAAAAGGAAGAACGAATCGAAATTCTTAGTAATGTTACTAGTATTAGAGAGAAGGCAGCAGTATTAACTGATAAGGCAAATTATACATTCTACTCTTTCAACCAAGTTCAATTTTTCTTCGAAGAGCTTCATATCGCTTGCGTAGAGCAAAGCAGATCGGACACCTCTTTCCAACTGACCTTAACCATCGAGAAATTGGAAGCTCTGGCGACCCATTTGACGAAAGTTGTTAAGTTCTTTCAATCGCTCACTGTACTTTATCAAAAATGGAACACAAAGATACTGAACTTTGTCAGGTAAACTTACTGATTTAGAATAATACGGCTACAGCACAGTAATCATAGAGTTCAATAAACGTCAACAAAAATTTGAAACTTTTTCCGAGTTTCCAGTCGGTCACGAACGTTAGCATTAGTAACTTCTCTCGATTGTGGAGGATTTTAGTAGGGCTGATTGGATTTATAATACTGTTGGATTGACAATACTTCATTTTACAAGCCCTGACAACTACCATATCTATTGCCCATTTCTGATATAAGATTAATTTTTTTCGCTGTCTAGTTAATCAATAATTCTATCCCTCCAACTAATTTGGAAACTAAGCTTTAACTTAGTTGCAAAGTAGATGGTAGGCCGTGAGTAGGATGTGGGCTTCGACTAATTCAATTTTTCTGTTTTTCAGGTCTATTGAAACTGTGGTAAGAACACCGGCAAACCACGATCGAAGAACAATTTACGCCAACGCATATCTGGCGCTAATGCAAGAATTTCGAGCCAATCACATCGCGGGGACGTACATTGAAATTTCTGAGAAATATTTCTTACCGGCTTTGAGCGATGCGCGCTCTTTGTGGGGCATCGACCCGTCTTCCCTTCAATATGAGCTGGCGCAAATCCATCTGGCTACTTTTGCCCTATTAACGCCTGCGGATATTCAAGAGATCATTATTAAAGAGAGGGAGCGCTTTAGAGATGGTAATTTCTTGTTTATTTTCAAAGAATGCATGGCTATATCATCTCCACACTAATAAGGACATTTTCCAGATCAATGCGGGTGTTTGTAAAGTCAAAATAAACATTTCTAAGGTTCAAACAAAATGACAAATATCCTTTTTTGATTTGGCAAACGTCCACTTGGTTTTTTAAAGTGCCCTTATCAAAGTTGAAATGGTATGATTGCTTAAAAGTTAACGGATTTAAGTAGAAAATTTTAATCGATTAAGTGAAATTCTGAAAAATTTCTTCTTTTATGTGATAATATCAGTAAGGCAGTGTCGATAAAGTAGTGTACTGCAAACTAAAGTCGACAATAATCAATAATCTGAAAGCTTGGTGAAATCAAAAAGTGGTCGCTAGATTAATGAAGAATTAATGAAGTCAACAGTACATCGAGATAAAGCTGTTTCCGTGGGATGCTAAAGTTTGCGAATCAATATTGACACTCACTAAATTACTCAATTACTATCATATCCTGGGGAAAACTGATCAACTTTATCTGAGGCTATCCGTATTTCAAATAGACAATAAATGTGCGCTCAAATATAATAAACAGAAGGTTTTCGCTCTATTTTCAAACTGCTTTATAAATATAATGTATAGTTGGGACATTTTGGTTGAGTTGTAATCCTGAACAAGTTCTGCTATAATTTATTGCAGGAGCTGATTTGGTGAAGAGGAAACTTGACCTGGAACTGAATATACTCTGCCGAAAATGAAGTCGCTCAGACTGTATATATTCCCATCGCAATTCAACCTATGCGACGCCATTTTTGAGTACTATTTGTACAAGAATCAAGCAATGATATTGTTTATTTTGTACCGAAAGATATCGCTAACGAACATAAAACATGTTATTTAAACTGATTTACTGACATGAATTACTTCGTTGTCTTAGTTATAAAATTGTGCTTGACTGTGCAGTAAAAATATCTTATAATCAGGCAGGTTTATGTGAAAAATGCGGAAAAAGACAGTAGTTTCCCAGCTACTAATCCAAGTGCTCATCATTGGCATAACGCTAACTAACGGATTGTGGAAAAGGATACGCACATGCGTTGGTCATAAAGTTGTTGCTAGTAGCTGCTAGTAGCTTACAGTTCATTTAGATTCAGTAATTCAAATATCAATATCCGCAATCATCATTTTACTTTCTAAAAAAATTGGAATGCCATGCATAGAAGGTAGAAGCAGATTAATGCGTTCTATCTGATTATGTGATTTTTACAGTTAGAAAGGTTGTATAAGTGTTTAACGGCATTCTTCGATCAAGCTATGTTCATAATGTATCAATCGACCAAATTTTGCTGGACACCGTGAAGGTGAAACGTGGGACTGTGAACATCGCTTAATTTTTGCGTTCTACGAACTATTCAATCTTATGAACTATGTTATAATCTCTGTTATCCTCAGTTATCATAAATCGTTCAAAATTGTGACGAGCATCACAATAACAATTATTAAACTCTAATTGTAGGTACGATTGCATACTTTGTTACCGACGCCTCTACATAAATGCTCTGACACGATCTGCTGCAACATGAAGCTGATTTTTTGATTCGTTCAAGTTGTAAGGTTGATAGAAAGAATTTATCGGCAGACACTTTTGACAACATTTTGACGTCGTTGCTCAAGCTATTATTCCACAAAAGAAACAACAAAAATTAATAACCAGCGAGTAATATATTTCCGCAGCGGGCAGCTAACAATATACAAGACGCCAAATGTGCAGTGTATCAAAGACTGCGTTACAGCCGCTGACAGAGTTATACGGTGATCACGATGGGCAAATCGATCGATTTTTGCCTTTTATTATTATTACAATATCGGTCGGTTACCGTATTGCGAGCGCCATCTTATTTAAGAGGGTTACTAGTTTAATTAGTGCAAATTGTTATTGTATTAGTCAAGAAATACGGATGCATAAGATATGGCATTATCGCTATTAAAATTGCCTGAATGGCGCTCATTGTCTAAAGTGAGATTCTAATAGTCGTTCTTGCAGTATGCTCGGCAGAGAGCGTTATTGATTTTTCGTTTTACCTCTGAAGCGCTGGTCAACGGAACTGTAACGCGGACTTGACAAATAGAACAGTATGCCACAGGGTGTGCAAAACTTATGTTATATTTGCGTTTGCTGAACTTTCCCAGCGATTCAATCGATAGATCAATTGCGATAAATATCGAGAAGAAATTTGTCCCAGTGACTCGTACCAAGCGTCACTGCCAGCTGAACGTTTTCATTCATCAAGAAGGAGAGAGTCTGAAAAAATCAACAATCGTTGTTTTAAAATGTACTGAAGGGGCACTTTGATCAATCTCTACTTTGCGGAATACGCCGAAGATTATGTTTAGCTACATGCGATAAGGCTGATTAGAGGTAGTTTAGATAAACAGAGAAAGCCGATGTTATAGAGTAATTTAAGTGAAATAACATTTCAAAATAGCCACTAACTCTAGTAAATGGAAAATAGATGACAAATTCATCCCTAAATCGTAGACGCTGATCAAGTCGGGGTTCACAAAATTCTGTGCGGTAATGATTTGTACACATATAGTATGGATTCCTTACAGTTAGTGGTGACAGCAGGAGCATGAGTTCGCCGAGTCTCATTGCAGCGTCGCTCGCACTGAGACGTAGCCGCAGATAATCGTAGAGCGCATTTATGTACTTGTTTTGGGCAGCCGAAATGATCTTTTTACCGTCCTCCGATATTTTTGAGTTTTCTGAATTTTTTATTAACGTAGGCTACCATTATAGAATAGCATTGAAACTATTTCTGAATGCCAGCAGAATCTTTCTTAAAAACGTCTGTAACTGAACTGAGGTAGTTCTATAATTTATTAAGACGCGATATGAATTTAATTTAACGCTTTTTCGTATCGGAACAGGAAAAGCACAGTCCGACGTGTCCTACGACAAGATACCAAAAAGTTGAAGTTCGCTTAAATGCATCTCAATCCAGTTGTCTTGCTTTTTTGTGAAATTTTAACTTTTATCTAATCACCTTAGCCATATGACGCTCGCTTAAAACGGACAGCCGCAATAATAACATTACTCTGCTATTCAACAAGGAAAAATAATAGACTTTGGCCATATTTGAAACAACCTTATTAATGAAAAGAAATTCGTACCTGTATTGAAGAAGCAGATTGCTTTTAGCAGACAAAATTCGGCATTATCAAGTTCCATTTTGCGCGTCGGCTCTATGACATCGTATTGAAGCTGTGTCGTAACATTTCTAGAAGCGTTTAAACAATAAACGGAATGAGCTATGAGGGCTGTGCCGATTAAAGGAAAGTGCCTTAGTAATTCCTTAGTGAATGAGGAGAATGCGAAGACATGATCCTGTTACGGTATGATTCAGGCGGGAGTTTAGTTAGTTACGAGGTTATATAGTTCTCGTCAATTTATTTCTTAAAAAACTAACGTTCATCACGCAAGTATACATGCGCGCCATGGTATCCGCTTAAGTGTTTACTTACTGCCGAAGAAGTTTAGAATTTTAGAATTTTTTAATCTGAAGCATGCGGAAATAAATCTCCACCCAACAGCAATCCCACTTTGCAGTCTCTGCTTTAGGTTAATATTGTTAATTGAAAAGACATTTATTAGCGTCATCGCCTAAATGATGATCCACGTTTAGCTAATGTTTAATAACCAGATCCCACTCCTAAGGGACGAATAAACTCATCGTGATTTATGTAGCAGTTAACATACGAATAGGATGATTAAATTCAGCTTAAAATATAGAAAGACCATGAGGTAGGACCTAAGTCATGCGTGCAATCCCGGCCGGTTGAACTGGATCATTAGGGAGGAGGCAAATTTTTGTACTCGAAGAAAAGACACCAGAAACATATTTTTGACTTCAAAAAGGCAGGGGGGGACAGATCCAAAAACCTGCGTTATTGAATGCCCCACGTCCCTTAGCTGCTCGCCTCATTCAACCATTGTGCGTCGAAGTGCAAAAGTAGTTTATTACTTACGTGGCATCGTTCAATTGACTAGTGTCCTTCTTCACCGGCACATAACTTCCATTACAAAGAATCACTCCTTGACAGTTCGATTCAATACCTCTTCTAGAAGTATACCACCAGGCGTACGGCGTGTGACGGCTTTTGATCAATTCCACCTGCAAACCGTCGGCTATATCATAAAACTGCAATGGTGACAAGTCCCGTTCTTCAACTGAAAGTTTTTTCCGGTAGACATCTGCGATAGCAGTTCTTTAACGCTTAAGAGTTGTAACTAAATGTTTTTTCGAATTTATTACGAAATGTTTAGGCTTTATTACAAAATGCTTGCATTACCATATTCATATCAGTTGGCTTCACAATTCTTCAGCATTAAAATGATTCCATCACTGTAGAGGTCAGAGAAAGCAAACATCAGCAAGACTATGTCAACAACACATTTTGATTAAATATTAATTTTAATGCTTCTTATGCTCGAAAAGGCTAAGGAAAAGTCAAACCTGATCATCCGGGCTTAGCATTCTGAATTCATCAATCATATTGGCCCAATCGATGAAAAGTACAAAGCATCGTCGAATGTTTTCGCGAAGGTCGAGATAGTTTGCTACTCGCCTTGGTTCAAAGTTTAACTGAAACAGCGCGTATTAGTTATGGTCATAGTCGTGTAATCGTGCATTATCAGTCATACAAAGGCATAGATTCGGCTGTGGAGGCATGCACATCTGAAAAATGTCCCCAGTCAAGAGAGATTCATGACAATCTTCTGAAGCTGGGAACTCTGTCAACTAGGAGATGCCTCCTAGTCCGTTGGCTCACCCCAGGGGCCAATTTCATAAAACAAATTTGAACTGTATTAACATCTAAATGTATCTACATCAGAGCGCCGATTGGTCACCGCGCGCAACTGAGCAATCACTGCTCTGGTGTTTTTTTTTTTCCTGAGCGTTTTTGTCCCACAATTGTAGGGTACGCTTTTGGAGTCCTCCCTCAACAGTGTGAGAGCGAGACCCGCTTTGGATGCGACAGTAGATTATGCGGTCGGCCGTCGCATGCCTGACACCGCGATGTTGGAATGGAAATTTCCGCAGCAGTGCTGCTACCAATTTCCCGACCCCGGAGGGATGGAGCACCTTGGTTGGGTGGGGCCGCCCTCAGCGGGAATCGAACCCGCGTCCTCGAGACTGATGAGTGATGGTTTTTAGACCACTACAGCAATCGGCCGCCTAATCACTGTTCTGGTGTGAATACACATTTTGATGTTAATACAGTTCACATTTGTTTTATGAAATTGGCCTCAGCTGGCATCCTACTAACCCATAACGGCTGGAACATACTACGACAAAGGCGCAGCCTTTAAATTGTGATTCGCCCAGGCAGGCTGCAAAAAAGTACAACTTTGCGCCGTAATAGTTTGCGGCGTATGTCATAGACTCTGGATAATTTCATTAGCCGCGCCACGCCACTGCGGCGTGCAGCGGAGGTATGTCTAACCATTAGCATATGCGTTGCATAAATAACAAAGACCTAAGATATTTGCTTTTAACCTAACTTAGGAAGGACATTCTGCTGGATTGATATGAATTGATCACATCTCCGTGTTGTTCACTATTTACCTTAAATCGATCGGAGACGAGAGATAGATTGCGTACGGCGACATCGAGGGGAACATCCACCTTCGGCCAGTTTTCTCTCTGATGTGATTCAAAGTAGTCGAACACATTGTTCAGTTGGTGTTCTGTATTAAGCAAGAATTGTATGACAGGGTTTAAAGCGTCTTTCGGTTTATTCTCCATTGTTGCAAGCGCGCTTCCACTTGGGCTGTTGGTGATGGAGACGGATCCCGCTGAAATTTTAATCGAACTTATCTTTTATTTAAGCAAAGAGAGAGAGAGAGTAGAGTTCATGTTATTGTTTGTTTATTTTCTCATCTTCAAGGCGTATGCCTTCCAAGCAGCCGCAAAAATAGCTTAAAGTGATATAATCACGCAAAGAATCGCAAGGTGCCCGAGTAACTCTTCGAAAGCCGGGCGGTGACAGGGTATGGTCTTGTCACGAGCGTGATCAACTATCATACCGCCCTCGGTACTATTGATCGAGCTCTCAAACATAACTTATCTTCTCATAAATTGGCCCCCACTGCAGGCTTAGATGTGAATTATTTATTTTTATGTATTCAACTGGATGCAAGACTAGAGTCAATCTTGCATCTCTTCTATACCTTTCAGTCATGTCTCTCACACTGCTACATCGATGGTCCCCAGCGGATATAAACTGCCGCATTCATCACGCGGCTTGCCTCTTCCCGCAAGCTTACAGCACGCGATGTCACATTAGTTCGGATTAATGCCGACGAACGAAGACATCTATCTTGATTACCATCTATTTTCATGCAACAACGCTCAACGCAATACCGCTACTGCGCACACCTACGCTTCAAATAGTGTACGCGTGATTACGCAAATTCAGGCATCAGTTATTCATTTGAGGCCTGTTTCATTAAACTATCGAGTGCTGAGAATTAAATAATCCGATTTCAGGTTTGCGTAGTCATCGCCACATGAAAGTCGGACAAAAAGGCGACCGGTACGCGAACGCTACCTTAATCGGAGGCGCGTGATTTGAACTGCGTTACGTAAGGATTTGTGGCCAGAGCAGTGCCGTACGGTGCTATTTGAATGCAAATGTTGCAATCAGGCGAGAATCGTTTTAGGACTTCTCTCTTACCGGTCGCCCTTTAGCCCGATTATCGCATGACCACATAAGAAACTGGTACACAGGTGGAATTGAGAATCTATTGCTCAATTTTCCCCACTTAGCAGTTCCAAGAAGTAGGCCCTTGATGGAACATGCATTGCATTCATAAAAACTTAAGTCAGGGAACGAAAACTGCAGAACATGTAGAAATATGAACCTTCATTTGGCATATTTCCGCGATGTTGAGCGAAAATTCTTTCCGGAACCACATCGCCTGCCTTTGGTCTCTTTCTGTTCGTGTCACGCTTGTTGAGGTCGACAGCTGGAACGATGCTGATATGATTTGAGAATATATGAGCTGGTTTCATAGTATATCCGTTTTGAATGAAACTTTTTTTAAAATCAAGCCGCACATGTATCAATCCAAACTGGACATTTTGTGAATCAAATTGCAATTTTGCTGAATTCATTTTGCAAAAGAGCTTTCAATTTGACTTTCAAGCTTCCAGATTTATCGAGAGAATATTCAATTTAAAGTAAATATGGTACATCTTGCAAAATTCAATTAAAGTCACGCTCAAGCGGCGTAAGCGTGAGGGTATTACGACTTTCAGTGAAGTACGGAAAACGAAACCGAGCCAATGGTTTTTTACTTTTTACATTGATCATATCTGCTTAATCGGCAAAAAATTCTCACCTCCCGGCTTCATTCCAATACTTAAACATTTTTGGTATCGGCAGTAGCGACAGACGATTCTCTTCTCTGAAACGAAGATAGCTGTACAGCAATATCTACATTTCTGGTAATAAGGTATACAGTAAGCTACGCTTATGATTCCTTTAATTTAGTTACAAATTCCTGACGTATTGCAGATCATTCCATTCAGGATCAATTCGCGGTCTAATTTTGAGCTTTCTGAAAACTTCAGAGGAAGTCACTTTTAGCATCTCACTCTTTGCATCACAGATGTATTCAAAACGTAAATCTGAGCATAATGCAGTACCTTTGGTCATGACGCAGGTCTTGTTTAACCGGCAGGGCTTTACTCTTTTTGTGTTGAGCACGACCCTTTGAAAAAATCGAGAGCAGCCGTGGCAGGTGTACGCTCCGTAGTGCTTGCCAAAACATTTGTCGCCACAAACAAGGCACAGTGTGTCCGTCCCTTGATCTTCTGCTGGTGACATCTTTTCCAAACACTTGACTATTTGCAATTGTTTCTTTTCAGTAGCAGATATGAAGAATTACGCTTTGAAATCGCTGAAAATTTTCAGGTAGAAAAGTTCATATTCAACGCGCACAGTTCATTTTCACGTGAAATTATTGAACATGAAGCAGCTGGAGTAAGCAAATGTGCAAACGTCTGCTGTCGGTGGAGATGCGGTTAAGCGCCGCGAGTTGTTGATATTACATCGATTTTTCTAATGACACATCGTAATATGCAGCCTAACACTGACTCTAAGACGCCTACAACCTTTCTAATATGCTGACCGTTTTCATTTAAAACAAAACAAGCTGCAGCGTGAATGCGTACAAGAGCAATCCGGACGTAGGCTCGTCGAGACATACTGAGTGAGGATAACGCAAAGAACGTTTCAACGAAGGAATTCTCATTTGAAACTATACGTGCGGCAGTTGTACACTAGCTTTTAAATTTACATGCAAGTTATCATGGGATCAATAAATGGGTGTATCGGTAGTTGTCTAAAGCCGCGTTCAGCGCCTTGAAAACTAATTTTTATCTCAAACCAAGCTGAAAGACTTTCGTTTAAATACAATCGAAACCGGACAAGTGCAAGGATTTTTTCGTGCCCGGTCGAGTTGCACTGATCCGGTTTCGACTGTAATAAGCTTTCAAAATGGTAGCCACCTAATTGATAAAATAGTATGCAAAAACGTCGACCATGAATTTAAAATACCATATAAGATCGAAATGCTGGTTAAATCTGCAGGGCGATTGATCGAAATTGTAAAGTCCGATACTTCCTGAAGGGGCAAAATATATTTGTACTGGTAAAATAATTCTGGCCAGATTTAGATGCATTGTCATAAGAATACATATCTCAAATTTGGGCTTACATGTAATGCTTCGTAAAGTCTGCCAGGATTATTTCACTACTGCAATTATAAAATTGTCTTAAGCTGGAGAGATATTAACACACAGCAAGCATTAAAGTTATCGCGTTATCTAAGAGAATTCTCTGCGACCTATTCCACGAAACTGTTTTACAATTTTGGGAAGTGCAGCAAAGGATTTGACGTAAATGGGACGAAATGTGTTCCCGCTCAGGTCATAACCGCTCTGTCACCGCACAACCTGAGATCGTGATTAGAACTACTATTGCACGGATAGTTATATGAGAGGTTCCTGCCAATTAGTATGAAACGTCTTCTTATAAATTATTCACTCCGCAAATCGCCCTGTTGACGGCCGGCACGAACGCAACCGTGTTTTGTCCAATGACGAATTTTCTAATGAGTCACAAGCAGACTAACCATAAAAGAAGCGTTTTCTCTTGCCAAAGTAATAAACAGCCTTCATGGCATTATGATAAAGGTAAAGCGGACAATGGCGCTAAGAATAAACAGTTGGAGTACATAGAGTGGAGTAATATTGATCCATTCGCAGTTGATCAGGCAGCAATGCTCTCCGACCTTGTCACTTGCGTGAAGTAGGCTGCTATGGTGCCAACACCCACGATACGTGCTCGTAAGTCTATGACAAACTCTGTATGCTAGATCACAATGTTGTGAGGAGGCAGACGTCCGCAACACACGCCGGACGAGAAGAGTGATCCAAGAAGACTTTACACTGGATTTCTCACGCTGAATTCCGGTCATTTAATCTACAAGCCCTAGGCAAACTTGCTTTCTATATCATTTCCACTTAAATAAGAACACTTTCTATTGCAAGGAAGATATTTTCTAATCAAAGAGAATACTATTCATATTGATTTGATCTGGAAAATGTTCTCTATGATCTGAAAAGTGGCTCACTCCTAACGCTTTCATGCAATAAGCTTATCGCTTGTAATTCTTGCAGAGATCTGCGACTTTCCATCCCATTAATGTTATCTTTCGAGTCGAATTATGGCACACACCTGAGCCGCAAAGTTTACAGATGCTCTTAGTGGAAATTCTATGCTCGTATAGCGTAGGGAGATTGAAAATTTAACCAATTTAGTTGCCACGATAAACAACCTCCATCATCAATTAGATGGGTAATACGGGAAAAATAATTCCACTGCTTACTAAGAATAGTTCGAGCGACATTATCTCAATTAATCTCAAGAGAGAGGCGTAATCTTTGATCTTAATCATATGGATGTAGCCCTGTGGTGACGGGACTTTGGCATTACGTGAGAGATTTTGATTGAGAATATGATCCTGTCCACTCTATTGTCATCTTCACTGTTTAATTAATCAAGGGAGGGACATACATTTCAACCTGGATCAGTGATCACTTTGAGAATCAATTAACAGTCACATTCAGCCCGATTCCTGCAGTGATTCGGATTCGTTAAGATAGAAGTCAAGAAATAGTTGCATGATCCAGGTGATGCTGCAATTACTGAGCAGAGTTGTTTACTTAATTATGTATTAAAAGCTATTGGATGGGATAGTTAAGACAATATTGAAGAGCGCACACAGAGTGGGATCTTCACCTAGAAAACCGGTTGCAAATTAACTTATCCTTTCGGACATAGCAAATGTTCAATGCAATTTATAGCTGCATGATAACAAAGATTGGTAGCGGCTCTTAACGGGATCGGCAAATTATGCGCTGAACTATTAACATTCAACAGAAAATCAGGGATTTTCATGACTTTTTGAAGTGTTACAGAGTTTTCAAAGCTAAGCTACTGAGTGTGTGCTTGTATACATGCACATATCAGTTTTAGTTTTTATTGAATTTTGAATTCACTCTCTACTTGAGCCCATCTAAACTACTCCTCTGAAAACAAAAGATTATGCAATGTTTTGCACTTACCCAAGAGCTACTAGAGTGAAGAATTCGAAATGAAATAGTTTGTAGATACGTATACAGCGTTAATATAAAGACGAAAGAGTCAAGGAGCGAGATGGAATAAAGATAATTGAGACTAAGACGAGAAGAGACGAGGAGAGGACGGAGAACGTGAGAGAATTGCTAGCCGCAAAGAGCGACACGACGGCATACGGCCGACTACGTTCGATCGATATTTCTCGCGACTGCGAGACGCAGGCGGACCGTGCAGAACCGGAACGGACGCGCCGCCGCCACTGTCAACTAGATAACGACCATGTTACAAAGATAGTATTCACCGCACTACCCGACACAGAGTACATCTGCCCTTCTAACGTGTCTTTATCGAGCTCTTTTTAATGTTTGGCGCAACATTTTTTGTATGCAGCTAACGCGGAAGTGATTGGATTATGAGTCATTTTACCTGTATGACAACGGCGCTGAGATTCTCTTTGTCATAGGAGAGCGGTTCGAGTCGCGGTCGCACCTTGTGGCATAACAATGATGAAGAAACTTTTCAATCTTGCAGTACAAACGTGATTGCATATCATAAAAGTGGTCGAACGCCACGACCCGACCTAAACCAATTGCGCTTGCAGCTAGCGCCGGTTAAATTGCTTGTCACACAGCATATCGTGTGTCTCGCGAATGCCAAGTTAATGCTTCGGAATCAAGACGGCGCTCTAAGCGATGCAAGGTAGTCGCTAACCGTTCGTGATTGACTTAGAAGGGGAAGTGACTGCACCTGGCTCGAGCCATTACTTATTTCTCTCTACAGACCCTGTCCACCCATGCTTTCAGCCAACGGCAACGGCTATAATTGAAACAGATAGTTATCGCCGACTTTCGGGATTTCTCCGATATTTGATATGCATGCAGCGAAGCAAGGATCTTCCTTATAATTTCTGACTTAACTTTCGGGATTCAGATTTTTCGGCAACGCGCCTGTTCCAGATTTCAGACTCACATCATAGGATTGTGTTTCGCGAGTTGCCTTGCAATCAATGACACACTTTCTGATTGCTATGTTCCGTTCTTGCAAGCAAGTTGCATTAAATTTTATTTTTAAGCAACGGGATTGCTGTTGCGCGTTTTGTTTTGTTCGTAAATTCATTAATAAATTCAGGTAAATGCCATTATTTTCATCACTTTGGAGTCGAAAAATAGTCATGACATCATTATTATTGTAAACTATAATCATCTCCTAAATTTCGCAATTAATGTTGCTGCTAGCGCTTTTCACAAAGTAACTCAATTTGAATTTATTTACGACACTGCAATGCGGCCTTAAGGTTTAGAGAATATTTTGTTGCAAGCAACATTTTGCTTTTATCTGCCTGTTCTTACAGAGTTCTAACAGAGAGTGAGAAGATAGGAAAAGATTTTTCAACCTTACTATTAAAAAATAAAATCAAGTTCTATGCGCTATGTTGAAACTTGCCGTCTAATTTATGTGTTGTTGTTGAACTTTAACACAGCGCATCATAGTCTGTGTAGCGCATGGCGGGCTACGATTTGCGAACGCTACATTAAGTAGACTATACAAATGCTGAACACTTGATACTTATTAATAACTACAAAACTGATCTCCGATAAAAGTTTGTATTCTCAGTTCGCTCAAAGTTCTCTCGAACAATCTTCATGACGTAGGTAACATGCGTTACATTTCCGTTCTTGTGTCAAGACGTCATTCGACAACATATTGATTAACAAATACAGTTGGCTTATGGAACAATATGTCTCTTCAAAGATCGAAAGCTTTATGTCAATAACAATACTGCACTCTTTAAAGTGAAGGAAATATTGCTTCATGTTTCTGAATGATTAGGACATAAATATCAGCTCTTTGTCTTGTCGTGTTTCCCCGAAATGTCGATGAATTTAATCAAACTGAAAGCTTCATTACGTTAGCACGTGATTACTTACTTACTGACGAAGATGCGTGAGCGTATTGTCAAAACAACCAGTCGTAACTGAGGGAGCTAGTCGTGCAATCAAAAGCCATGCCGTTTCACGGAAAATTTGTGAAATAATAACGTTTCTGTGCAATATTTGTCTTCATTTTGCTGCTATCCACTGATTTCCTAAGCACATCATTATTGTAGAAATAATGTATGCTATAGTTTATTGTTCGGCAATATGTATACACAAGTGATGACATATAAAGATCCCATAAAAACACAAAATGAGCTAGCTCGAATTTTTCGTTACTACAAAGTGGGCATTTCTTTAGAGTTGGCGCAAGGTTTCTCGTTATTTAGAAAGTCCTGGCGCAGAGCAAGTCTTTATATAACGTTAATAAAAAAATTAATACAGTCAACTGCTTTTATAACGTCGGTCAAGGAACCGGTCAAAGACCGACGTTATAAAGACAGCGACGTTATAGAGGCAGTTAGCCCTGTACAAAACATAGTACACGGGACCAGCCAAGGACCGACGTTATAAAGCCAGCGACGTTATAGAGCCAGGCGTTATAAACGCAGTTGACTGTAATTGCATTTCTGTGCGCAGGCGTGATAGCGACGACAGGCATTAGCGCCATCTTTAGATGTAAAATGAGGCATTGAATATACCATAAATGCGACTTTCTGTAAGAATTTTGTGTCCGATCGTAACACTCTTACGGTATTCACTAATTCACACTCGTTCTTGCTACGATTGGTATTAATGGCATGTATTTTAGTTCTTTTATTCCCCGCAAAGTTTCTTGCACCATATCAGCGGCCGCGCCAAGAGCTTACCCAGTTCGCAATTAAATGCCAAGAAAATAAATCTGAAACAATGAGATATATTCAGAGATGAAAACAGGGCTGAAATGTTATAGAATAATACTCTCAGAAGGGTGGGAATGCTTTCAAGGAAGCATCTTTGCTGCCGCTAAAGGACGCGTTCACAATCCGCGGCGAAGTATGCACGACTCTGTTGCAGTCATTATGAAGGTGAATTTGTTGCAATTTTACCCGATACGATAGCTCGGTGTGGGCACCGACGCAAGTTGTAAAACCCCATAGCGCCCCACATCATCATCGTCGATGAGATCATTGCTATTAAAAAGCAAATATGTATATAGCCATTTACCCATTTGTTGCGTGCAGAAGCTGTCAAGCAAAGGACGTCGTAGCGAAAGTTGTCCATTTATCGGTTGCAAATCTGGAGAGCATATGAAAGGAAACAGCCGCTCCGATGAACGTAAAGCCGTTCAGAGAAGCCTAAAATGTATCTAAGTTTTTACTTAACCAACTGAATATTAGAAAAATGTAGGAGCAGTTGGCAGAGATCGGCATCGCCCAGTTTCTGCGTTAGTATACAGTGATATTAAAAGCTGAACATGAAATCCTCCTAACCACTCATAGACATGAATAAGCATTCCAACACTGCTCTTCATCAATGGGAGACGTGCTTTTATTGACGATAGTGTTGGCAGCTGTTTCAAAATTGGGATAGGCAGTCAAGGTCTGGCTGAATGAAAAATTTCACAGCGTCCGGACTAATATATGAAAGTCCGTAGCGGTTTCAAATTCAGGTCTGATCGACTTGTTTCCTTCATTGATTTTGGATATATAGAATGTGCATTACTGGCGCAAATGCTACAAAGGAAGATTAGAGGATATAAATTGGATATAAATTATAATTATAAATTGGGTATAATTTATATCCATTACAGACCCTGATGAATAAAAAATGGGCACTTTCGATTCGCTTAAAATTTACCAAAGAAAGAATACTTCGAAAGTGCATCCTTTTATCGAAAAATTTCACGGCTGCTTGTTATCGAAGGACAACTCATTTTTGTCGGTCGCCTCAAGCTTGATTCATGAAGCGGTTTTGATTGCAATCCTAGGGAGGGATGTGCCGTGTTTGCTCGCTCACGTTATAACTATACTGTTTTCGCACTTCCTCAATTAAAATTACCGAGGACACTACAAAAACCCTGGGACTTTCTTATCCAAAAAAATGCCCGCGACTAACATTGTAAATGAACAAGAGCGCGTGTGTCAGTGGTTTAGACTGAAGCACAGTCGTGTTCAAATTGATGGTTGATTCGTCTTCAAATTCGAAAAACTTTTGATCCATAAAACTTCGCTATCATCAGAAATGAAGGAATCCACAAAACGTTAACAAGCTATCGTTTTCTTTCTCTGGGAAGAAGGAATCCAACGGGTCAAAATTGTCCGCCGCCTGCAGGCAGTATTTAGAGTTGCTGCAGATTCATGCATGACTGTCGACTGCTGGGTGAATTGTTTTAGGGATTTATGGACGAATTCCAGGACATCGCGTCACGTCATAAGGTAATGCATCTATTGTCATCCCATCACCATAAGAGACAAGAGGAGAGACCGCCTCTGGCGGAAGCCCGATGGCGCCAGCGCCGACGCCCCGTCGGGGGGAGGCTGCCATTATCAATGCGATTGTGACCTCGCCATTATGGGACGCACTGAAAGTGCTCACGCTTGGTCAACTTATTCGGTCGAGGCGCCCAGCGCGTGCGCTTAGATTTACTGCTACTGTTTCTTTATTGCTTTGGACCTTCGAAGGAAGATTTACTT
>NIUQ01002193.1:0-23946 GCA_002796945.1 Plectus sambesii
ACTGATTTTACAGATCTTGAAAGAAAACCCAAATTTCGCAAATAAAGCGCGACTTCCGGTTTAAATGCTCATTTTTGGCGAAATTTGGGTTTTCTTTCAGGATCTGTAAAATCAGATTTTGAGATCGGATTTTGATGATTAAAAAAAGGAAATTTAAGTTAGATAAAGCCCTATAAGAGGCCGAAAGCCGCACTGAATTTCATTGAATATTACCAGAGTTTCTTGCCTTCAAACTTGCCTCCTTCGGCCGAAAAAAGTGATACTTTTTAAATTGATCATATTTTAGTTTAAAATAAACGAAATTTAATGAAACTTGACATGCATAAATAGTAATAGTACTAGCATAATTGTGCAAAGTTTTAGCTTGATTGGTTAATTTGCTGTAGAGTTATTTGAAACGCAAATGATATATATTAGACGCGCTGAAATCTGTCCGCGCGCGCCGTTTGTCGAAATTAAATGCAAGGTTGACGAAATTAAATGCAAGGTTGACGAATTCAATTGCAAGACTGACGAATTCAATTGCAAGACTGACGAAATACGATGCAAGGGGGTGTAAAAAGTCATAATAGGTTCTTTATCGGTATGCAAGCACAGTTGATCGGCGATATGGATTCCCCCTCGGTTTTAATTTGATCTCAATTACCATTAATCCGCTTGGCAGTACTTTTAAGGCTTTTATTGGAAATGAAAGTTTACATTTGTAAAGCTGATACGCAGAAAGTATAGAATCGTTTACTTTAGCTGAAATACGAACTGACCGAAGTGCGTGAAATGCATCAGACGAACAAGATAGAGATGATGCGGCTTCGTAGTATTGACGAGCAGGAAGTCGCAACGGTTCGCATCGAGCTCACCAGCGCCCAGCAGGAGCTGCTCGAGCGCGAAGATCGCTTCAATAAGGTACCGTAGTTATAACTTTCTGTTATTACTCGCTGTTTTGCGAGATAATTTGGCGGCAATTCAAAATGTTATAATATTTGACCTTCAAAAAATCTATTACGGAAATTTATCGTTGTTTAATGATTTATTTTTATTTGTTTACAATTTTCCAGCCAAATGTTTAAGCTAGAATACTGCTCAACTATTTTTTGAATGCGTTGCATATGTTCTGAGCAGTTCGTCTTGATCAAAGAAAGATTATCTCTTATTGTTAAAAAAATAGTGAGTATGCGTCATAATAAATAATTGTCGAACTTTAGCTGAATGCCGAATTGAGCGCCAAGACGGCAGAGATCACGACCCTTCAGCAAGAGTGCAGCGATGCGCGTTCTGAAAACGATCGCCTAACGGCTCAAGTGTCGACTCTTTCTGAGGAGATTTCATCGGTAACTTTTTGATACTCTATTACTCGTCTATCATTCAACTGAATGGTGTCGTGTTGCAGCTGAAGAACGAACTTACATCCGGCACAGCGGCGGTGTCGGCAGACATGTCGAAACAGCGGGAGACTTTTGAGCAGTCGCTTGCTGCCAAGCAGGAAGAGAATGACAGTATTCGTGCCGAGAGCGACTCTTACAAGAAGAAGATATCGCAGTTGACTGAAGAGATTGAAGCGGTTCGTTAGAATCCCTTTTGAAATTGTATAGACAATACTTTTCGATCAATAACAAGAAATTGAGCAAGGCAATGAGGTCGGCAAATGAGCTCAATTTTCAGTGCTTAGACACCGCTTTTCATCAAACATGATTATCTTTTTGTCCTTTTTACGTTCTTAACTTAAAAGAAAGGTGCGCTATCGACTTTCAGAGCTGTTTGCCTTATTCAAGATTTCTTGTTAATGATCGTCAGATTTTGATTAAACAAATGAACAGCGTTTTTATATTGTCATTTCAGCTGAAAAAGGAATCGGAGACTCGTTTGGCTACGGTAGAGGACTCGGCGTCTCGCAACGAAGACCTGCAGACTCAATTGAACGCAAAGGTAGCGGAGCTGAACGTAGATTAATATCGATCTTGCATCTAACTGATATGCGTTGAGGTGGTGGATAGCGGTGATGCGCATTAATATTCTCACACTGCATATTATTATTTTTATTTTGAGAGGCTATATTTTATCATTTCCACGTTATATTAGACAGTTTTACGATAAAATCGGATGCTCTCTGGATCAAATCGGATACTCCATTAAATTAAAAGAATATTCAGATCAATTCGATAATTTTCTAGTTTTGCTTGAAAATGGCTAATTTGAAGTGGAAATGATACATAGTTGGTCATAATTCTGTGCAGCTATAAAACTGAAACTGTACTTTTCAGCTCATATGACGCATAATATAGTTGCATTGGTGAAATAATTCTTAAATGAAATAATTTCACGAGAAATGGCCAACTTGTTTGGAACATATGTTATATATTATATATTTTTGCAATGCATACAAATCTGATTAGAATTACTTCACCAATGCAACCATGTTTTGTTCTTAAGTAATATATTCTGTATATCCGGAGATTTTAATTTCGGTCTGATCGGCGTCGTGAGTAATGCTGGTGTGGTGTCAGTGAACATGTTACGTCGCTGTACTTAATTTCGCCAAATTAAGACGCATCGAATAAACGGCGAATCTGCATTGAATAATAAGACGCAGTGAACAACTGTAAAAAGTTATAAGAGACGTTATTAACTAATCAAGCAGAATGGATTAACTGTGTCGCGTAAAAGTTCTAAAGAAATGCATTCTTGGTTATCGTATGACAAATTCGGCGTACATTTCTTCTAACTATACAGTTGTGTTCGCCGCCTTAGGAAATCGTGAAAGTCAGCTGTCTTTTGGCGTCGAACATACGAATTAAAGTAATGTTCACGGAGTTTGTAATACTTTTACCAAGAATGTATTATTAATCCTGTATTTTTCACTTTGCAAAATATGCAACTTACAAAATATGATTATCTTGTTATTAATGATTGATTAATTAATGCGCAGACCGTCCTGTGGCAAAATGAGAAGATCGACCATGTCCTCTTGACGATTTCCCTCTGAATCTTTTTTAAAGCAGTAATTTCGAATCGTATCCCAACTGTAGGTGGCCGAACTGGAACAGACGCAAGCCAACAACTTGGAGATTGAACACCGCCTGCAGGACATCCAACGACAGCTGGAGAAACGATCCGCCGCTCTGCAGGAGAAGGAAGCCAGGGAGACCGAGCTCATTGCTCAAGTCGCCGCCCTCGAGAATGGTGCCAAGGACATGCTCTCCAAGGTACTGTATTGTCTTCCATAACGAAAGAAGGCTTGTAAATACAGTAGAGTTCGTTTATACCTATTTCGGTTGCACTGGGATTCCTCATATTCCGGTAGTTTTGGCTGGTCTCAGAGCGTATCTATGTACTTATACGATGAAGTTCGCTTATATCAGTATTTTGCTAATAATGAAAATTTTGGCCGGTCCTCTAAGGACTAGTATAAACGAATATTACCCCACTGTTATGTCTTTTATAATAGGGCACGGTCAGACTAGTGAACTCAGTGGGGAACTGCGATCTCAAAGGGACATGGTTTTACTTATAAGCTCCCCGTTACAGATCGAGGAAGGCCAGGGCACACAGACGGCCATTGCGCAACTGTCGTCAGAGAAACAAGCCCTTGCTCAACAGCTGACTGAAATGAATCAAAAATTGGCTGCCTTGAAGCAGGAAGGCGAAGCAGAGAGCGATCGAATGCACGATGAAATCCGACAGGTATCGAGTTGCTGATAGCTTATTAATTAATAACTCACATGACGTTTTATATGGCGTTTCAAAAGAGACAATAGAAGGCTAATTTGACCACATTATTGTTGACTTAATCATCTTTCCCGATTTGACTCAGTTGTAGGCTATTACAGGAACCGTCTTCGAAACTTTTCGTCTTCGTAATTCTGGCTTCTCTCTAATTCTAAGTAAATTTCCATATTTCTGTGTAGCAATCGACTTACATGGACATTCTCTGTTTTGAAATCTCTCGAATTTGCAGAAGACGACGGAGCTCGGGGCCTTGTCGTCAGAGAAGGAGAAGCTGAACCAGAAAGTCGATAAGTTGAACAAGGACATGGCCAAGGCGAAAGAGCGCTCGGATCGCTTCGAGAGCGAGTTGAAGACGAAGGCAAGTGTCCATTCTCAGATGAGAACAACAGGGCAACTTTTAAACTTCTTTGGTTTTCAGAGCGAACGCCTCGTGTCGGTTGAGAAGGAGAAAGAAGAGCAGAGAAGCGAGTTGGAGGCTCATTTGCAGGAACTGCGCCAGTCTGCTGCCGACAGGAAAACCAAGTTGGTTGAACTCTCAAAGGAGAACGATATGGTTAGTTTTAATACTTAATGCTCCATTCAATGCACATCTTCGATAGATATTGTCCAACATGCGCTCTCGAACGACTCATTTAATCGAGCCGCGTCAATATGATAATAACTGTCGAAAATTCTGCTAATTTAGGCTAATTTCGATCATGTTTTTCGAGTGAAGTTATCGAATTTTCCATCATTGAAAATAGGTCCATGCTTAATTTGACTTTGTTCTTTTGCGTAATTGTAAATTCTTGTTGATCCTGCAGCGATGATTCTCAATTAAGCAATTTTAGCGCAGAGAGTTATGTAAGGTAATTTGAAAATCGTTAATTCTAGATAAAAATTGATTCTATTTTTAGTTGTCAACGGAGTTGGACACAAAGAAGCAGGAGCTAATGTCTTCCGTCGTTGCCCTGAATGAGGAACGTAACAATTTGCAAGTCGCCATTCAAAAGCTGGAGGCCGCGCAGAAGAAGGCGGAAGAACGGGTATTGTACTTTTATATTTTTTTACTGATATCT
This sequence comes from Plectus sambesii, assembly GCA_002796945.1. NCBI lineage: Eukaryota > Metazoa > Nematoda > Chromadorea > Plectida > Plectidae > Plectus > Plectus sambesii. The sequence goes on from NIUQ01002193.1 coordinate 4,782, forward strand.
GGACGGCGAAAAAGTTCGAGCATTCTTGATCAACTTTATAGCATGAAATTGCGATAAGATGGTACTGCTTTTACAAGAGTCTGTCAAATGAAAGTGAGCTTAGGCCCATATTATGAGGGAAGAGTGGCTCGCTTTCATTTGACTGTCTCTTGTAGTTTGATAGATTAATTTTCAATGACGAACGTTTTATTGTACTGTATGTAATGAATTTAATAAAGAGCGATAATTTTTAGGCCCAGGAACTGGCGGAAGCGGGCCGCATCAGGGAGGAACTCGAACAAAACGGACAAAAACTCGATCAGAGCTTAGCCGACGCTGCGGACCGCATTGCTCATCTCGAGTCGGAATTAGCGCAGGTACTCATTCTTTAATAATTATCTTGCGTCGGATTGAAGTTGTCATGATTCGCGCTTCAGGCCAAAGAGCAGTTTGCGCAGAAGGAGCAGCAATTGGTGGTAGAGAAAGAATCAGCTGCTTCTTCTGCGAACGACGCGGAGAAAGTGATAGAAACTTTGCGTGCTTCACTAGAAGCAGAAAAGAAGAAGGCGGCTGATGTCGCCAACGGACTGCAGCAGCGCGCTGAAGAGCTTGAAGTCGAGCGCCAGCGTCTAGCCGACTCCCTCGCTTCGCAGGGCGACACCGCGAGCAAGGACTTGTCCGCGCTTAAGGAGCTCGTCGACTCGCAAAACGGCCAGTTGGCGCTTAAGGAGGTTTGTGGTTCTTGTATTTATATACCATTTTCACTTTAATAAGGACATTTTCCAAACCAAGTCGGACACTTTCCAAATCAAACAGGGCATTTTTACAGTCAAATTAGTACGGAAAATGTCCTTTTTGATTTGGAAACTGTTTTATTTGGTTTGGAAAACGTCCTTATTAACGTGGAAATGCTATAGTTCTCCTGTAGATATTAAGAGCGGGGCCGGCGTTCTTGGGGCTCAACTGGGTGTGATTATTCAGCGATCGTTTCATTTAGCGGCCAGATACCGTATTTATGAATTTTAAAGAACCGTCTCTGATTGAGAACTCATTTTTGCAACGGTGCCGATCAAAAGCTACTCTTTGTTATTCGATAAAACGCCTCTAGAATGCTAGAGGATCGATAACTTTCCTAATCTCCTATCGCGTTATACTTAAAAAAGTGAATATCAAGGCAATCGTTTTGTTTTTCAGAGCGCATTGGCCGAACAACGCGCAGAAAATGAGCAGTTGACAGAAAGTTTACAAACGAGTCGCAATGAGTGCGAGTCTCTCGGCGCGAAAACTGCCTCGTTGGAGACGAATTTGGCCGAACTCCAGTCCGCGCAGGACCGTTTGGTACGTTTTAGTCGTACATTGATTTTGAAATTCTGAATGGTTATTGTTATTCTTTTAGAAAAACGAACGTGACGAACTTCAGAACACTTTCAAACAGAAAGCTGCCGAAAGTGAGCGTCAAAATGCGCTAATCAACGTGAGTAAAACTTTAATTTTTTTGGGGAGCGGTTTAACCGTTTGGGTGAGGAGCTGAATTAGAAGAGAGGGAGTGAACTTACTAATCATCTGCCACGCTTTTCATAACAAATCCTTACTCTTGCATTCTATTTCATCATCTCAGCATTCAGTTGGAACGTTAGTTTGACGAATTTGAATGCAAAAGTTACAAATTACGATGAATGACCCTGTATGGTTCGTTAATTTGTTCAAGGAATTGGAAATGAATTTGGCGGTCGCGACAGAATCAGCCGCGAATAGAGCGCAGGAGACGACCGCCCAGCTGTCGAACACCCAGGAAGAACTGCAAGCGAAATCGAAGGAAATCGAACAACTGAATGTTGCGCTGACTGAGGCGAAACAAGTGAGCAATCCATTAATGCTTGTTATCATTACGAGTTCACTTAGGGCTCCTATTTATCGTTAACAGCAGTAATTTTTGGTATTCCTTAGATTGTGTGTCCCATAAAACTAAAATATAGCAGTGGGTACGCTCTCAATATTTTTGATTTATTGTTTATCTTGACGGATACAGCCTTTAATGTAAGCACTATCGTCGGCATGGCATCCTCCTCAGTTCCGTTGAATTATATTTTTAGTTTTGTATATTTTTACACGAAATTGAATTAAAACTAGGGTTGCTGCATATTATTCTGCGACGGAATGAATATAGTAGACGGCAATTATCGGCTGGAGCCAAAATTCTTTACAAGCAACAGCGAGTAATGAGCTTCGTTCCATTGCCCGTTGCGGCCTTATTGCAGCGGCGCTCGTTTGATCGTTAAAAGTTCTGATAAGTCACGTTATACATTTTTCATTCTATTGCGATCGCCCTTTATAGCTCAACGATTCCTTAACTAGTATGTAATATTTGCGTTCTTTTAATGAAGAACATAAGTTGACAATCACTACATTAAGAGTAGAAATTCTTGACAGCCATATGGTAAGATCGGCTTAAGACTGCGAAAATGTCGAGAAATGTTCACGCCTAAATTTACGTCCATTTCAGAGTCTCGTTGCGCAATCGGAGAAAGTTGCAAAGCAAGAGGAGGAACTTTCCACCGTTTCATCGCGAGTTGAGAATCTCTCCGCAGATTTGGTTAGTTTTCTTCTCTCATGTGAACGTTACTCACTGCGTGAACTGTTTTAGCAAAAGCGAGAAACGGACATGTCTGAGCGCGATCGAACATTCGAAGAATTGATGGCGTCCAAGTTGAATTTGGAAAATCAACTGAGCGACAAAGCGAAGGAGTTGGATGATGCCCGAGGGAGCGCTGACGAGGTAGAGTAGAACTCGTTTGTATCGTTAAATGAGTGACCAACAGATTTTGATCAGATTTATAATTGTTCATTTTTAGCTCGAGACGAAACGGAAGGAGCAAGAGGCGGCCTTCGAGCGGGAAAAGGCGTCGCTGTTCGAGCAGATTCGCAAGGCCGACGACAGCGCAGCTCAGGTGACATATTTTAGATTTTGAAGGACTGAGCACGGTTTGTGTTCAATTATCAAGAATAACTACTAAATTATTTATGCATTCTTGGTATTTGATCACGGAAATAGTGAATCGTGATCAGTCGCGGTTAATCGGCTCGGATTCTAACATCGTCGGCATTGTTCTTTATTTACCATTTCATCACCACCGCTTTTACCTTGCTCGTAATCTGTGATCAACGCTAATTCTCGAATTTTCATGTAACAGCAAAAGCAAAATTTTATGAAACGTTCCAGATGACCTCCTTAGCAACGCTTATGATTAAATTTGGGCGTTAAAACATTTTATAAATGACACATATTTGCTCACATTAATGAAATAAACGATTTATAACTGATAATTTATCGAATAAATTTGCTGATTATAGGCGCGGCAGGAGGCACAGCGTTATCAAGAGGCAGCCAGGACGCTGAAGGCCGAGTACGCTGAGCAGATTAAATCGCTCGAGACTGCATTGGTAAGCCGCTGTTTCTCTATTCATCTATCAAATTTGAATGCAAAGCGACGAAGTAAAATGCAATATTGATGAGTTTGTATACAAAAGGTGTAGAATTATGATGAAAGAACCTATAAAATGGATGAACCTTTACAGGGCGAAGAAAAGAAGTCGCGCGATAATGATAAGAATGCGAGCGAAGAGAAAGTCCTGGCGATTCAGGCGCAAGTCGACTCCCTGACGGAGAACCTGGCCGATTTACGCGATCAGTTAAGCGCATCTCGCGATGAGATTGGTGCCCTGAATCAGGAGAAGATCAAATTTGAGCAGGACAGTACCGGTACGTTTATATTATTTATTTTTTATTATCATTTTGACATTATTACCTTTTTATTTTCGTCATTGTTGCTTCGACTTTGCAGCTATCGCGTTTCTTTTATTTTATGATCCAAGAGCGATGCACATTCGAAATTTTCGCTTAGTAAAGTTAATGGGGATGTAATCCGCGAATTTTGGTTATTAAATTTAATCAATTCGCAAACTTGCGATATCAGTTCTGAAACACCTTTGATTTCTTGGTTAAACGCCATATGTTAAGCGATTGCATAATTGAGATGAACATTTTTAGGATACGAGGCGCAGCAGAAGACATGGCAAGACGAAAGGCGGGCTCTTCTCGAACGGTACCTATCAGTATCCACTTGGGATATCCTAACACTACGATATGCTTTTGAATAACTCAGCTAAATAAAGACTTAGGGCACGGGTTATCTTTGATAAGTGGCATTTTCGTTGCCAGTCTTTAACTCATGAACAAGTTTAGGCCAGGTATTATTTTGACATCGATTACGAAACATGTCACAACGACCAATAGCATAGCTTTTGCACCACAAAATTTCATAACTTGAGAAACGACTTTGCTTCTGACCCAATATTTACAAATGTGATTTATTATTTTCAGTTGTCTGAACACGGAGAGCGATTTGGAGTTTGAACGCGAGCGGGCTGTCGAGAACAAACGCCGATTCGACGACGCCTTGGCGGCCATGCACGAGCTCGGTCGGGCTAATCAGTCTCTGCAGGTTGGTTTAACACTTTCTTTAAATTTGTACCTTACAGTTCGGTAGTTGTTATTGCTCTGTTATCACATGCGGTTCGATATTTTTATTTCTTTAATGTTACGCTATTATATTCTTTTTTAAAATTTGAACTATGCATACCGTTTTAACTCTGCTAAAGACTCTTTCCAAATTTAAGAGGGCAGCTGCATGAACTGGCAACACACTATTCCAAACGTGAACGGCCGATAGAGGAACATATTAGATAATATTTTATTTTAAAAGGAACAAATTAATGATAAGATAAAAGAGCAAAGCAATTATTGCTTAGTGATAATCTCTTGCTACATTTAACTCTAATTAAGAAACTTATTTATTGGTGGAGTATAAGTCTTGGCTACGATTACTAAGCGCTTTAAATTGCAGATTGATATGTCAAAGCAGTTCAATAGGAAATGGCTTGATGATAATGAGGCCGTCAATTGTACGTCATGCGGCAAGCAGTTCACCCTCACCGTCAGGAAGGTACTGTATTATATTCATCTTTTAATCTTTGGATCATTCTGTCCTCTTTACAAATCGTCCTGTGTCGAATGTTGCACAGTTAGGTTCTAACCCGTCGATATTGCGTCGCACAAGCTCAATGTGTCCTTAGTGTGAATATCAGCGTCGGTTATTACCCAATTTCTTGAGGTACTATACAGTTCAGCTCAGGATACCTGTGGCTAACACTCAATTTTGGAAAGTCCTGATCACGATTAGGACAAAATACCTAGTGAAATGATGCAACTTGTACCCATTTTGTGCCCATTTCAATATAAAATCACATTATAGCATTTACGCTGCCTGTGTCAAATCACTCAGGCCTCAATAGTTCGTTGAAGCGACTACATAATGTTATTGTCTGCTTATGCATAAAATGTTAAATCGTAAAGAATCAGTTAATGGGACAAAATATCGCGAAGTACACCATAATATGAGTCCATTTCAGCACCATTGTCGAAACTGCGGTCTCATCTTCTGTAACGAGTGCTCTTCCAAAACCACGCAGGTCGCGAGCTCCAAACGTCCTGTCAGGGTCTGCGAAGCGTGCCACACCGATCTAGCGTCGCGATAAACGCCTATTATATACTGCTCAATCAAGCGGCGTTATATTGCTTAGGCATCAAAGCAAGAGTTAAAAGATACTAAATTTTTAAGAAATACCTTTTACTTTCGATTTCAAAAGAACAGACTACTTATTAAACTTAATCGTGAGATAACTCAGATTTTTTTTCACTCCACCGTATGAAACTAATTTTCAAGTGTAACTCTTGTCTTAATGAATTTTAAAAATATCTTTGCAATGTGACGACCGCTTTAGATCATCTATTTTTGTATTTACTACATTTGCATTGTGAATAATCCCGAATAGATGCTCTAATCTACGTTTATCGACTTTCCAAGGGTTATTGTATTCGTTGGTGTCGGTTAACGGTGCCGCTGTGATATGGCGCCATTCTGTTTCTTGTTGTGCATCGACGAACGCGTTTGCGAATGACATTCAGTTCTAACTGTTGGCAATCGACTATATATACATTCTAATCAGGTGGTTGTTGCGGCGCGCCGAAGTTGTTTCCTGTTCTTAACCGTTATTTATACGTGACGTTCTCCCTTGCCCGAAAGCTGCGATATTCTTCTGCATATCTCAATTATAAATAAAGACATAATATCCAGCTTATTGGCTCCTTGGTGCACCGAACAGTAGTGATATCTTTTTTGCACAACATAATTACTTCTATATTAAGATGGGGACTCGAATACCTTACAACTAAATGTTTGCCTTCCCTTGAAAAATTTTGCAGTATATCATTATTGATATCTTGTTCATCCAAATCAATGATCCTTGCGGTCATGACTGCACAGTGTGCTGTCCCTAGTGAAATGCTTCACAAAAATTTTAAAAGGTATTTACATAAAAAAGCTTATTTACATTCAGCTCAGATTAAAATGAATTATCCTCAGAAATACAGCCTTATTGCCACAAAGAATGACGTGCTTATCACACAATAGAGCAGCACTTTCCCACGGCCCTGTCTGCTAAGCTGAACCCTCTCTCGTTTTCTTCCGACTCGCAGTCGCTGGTGGGATTTGAATCCTGAGACGACTGGCTCATCAACTCCGGCGGGTGATTGATCATTATACGTGTGACCAAGTCGCGAAATACCTATAAAAATAATAAATAAGGAAAGAAATGGAAGGAGATGGAAAGCAGTTGTATCTTTAAGCGAGCGTCTCTTAGCAAATGCAGTGAGATGAAAGTCAAAAAGTAGAAACGGAATGAGACAATCACGTAGATCTGCGCTAACTGAACTTTTCTTGATCTCTTATGTGTAAATATTTTACTTTCTCATGCAAATGTGATTAAACGGCTAGTGAAATTCTTATCAGACATTAATGACTTGACTTGTTACCTTCGCTAAATCATGACCGCTTTATATTGAGATAGTTATGAAACGTACTTCCTCCAAGTGTCCAGTTTCGGCGTATGCGCTCGTCTCGAAGAATGAATAGTTGTTCTGCTGCGCAAACTGAAAATAGCTGTGAAAATATCCTTTTAAATGTAAAAATGGCGTAATTTTCTATTGAAAGAGCAGATTTTGAATACTGGTGCGATTTGAATGCGTCCTTAATGATTTGAAAAGAGTTCGCTTTCCTAAGTTTAAAGAAATTACTATAGCCCATAGTTATAAAAGTGTCTAGTTAAAGATTTGTAATTCCGATTAATGACGATCACACTTTCATGGCATATTTCAGAAACAAAAATTATCCGAGACATCGAAAAGTACCCGTACCCGATAACCCTGCTCTCTGGTGACGGCGCGCCATTCGTCCAAGTCGGTCTTGTTGCCGACAACCATGACCTGAGCGTTGCTGCGTGCATACTGCTTGGCGAAGGAGATCCACTTGTTCAGGCTGATGAAGGTCTTCATGTTAGAAATGTCGTAAACGAGCAGAATACCCTGAGCTCGCCGGTAGTACTGCTTAGTAATTGTATCAAAGCGCTCTTGTCCCGCCGTGTCCCTAAAGCCGATTGCAATTGATCACAGTAATTTCATTAGACCATTTCATTGAAAGTACGCTCCACTCATTTTTAGCACAGTATTAAGCGCATCATAACTTAAGCAAACCTATCAGTGTAACTTTTGGCTGCGCGCAGTGAGCACGGCAAGTCTGATGTTGATACTTGGAATAATTTTATTTCAACAAAACAAGACGAGCATTAGTTTCGTATTCGTGTATTACTCAATATAATACAATTTCGCCACGAAAATTTCTCTTTGATATATAATATTTCTCTACGCAAAATGTGCCTCACTATTGAGAGCTCAAATTGAACTCCAATAAATTCAAGGTGTAATTTTGTAAAGATTATCGTACAACTCAGCGCAATAATATCAGCCATCGATATTCCAATAAATTCCTGATCATGGTGCAAGTTTTCGGCGTGATTGCATCATGCAGTTTAGAAATAATCGTGTGTGAAAATTTTCATTCTAACATTTGCGCGTCGCTTTATAAAAAGGGCAACATCAGACCAATGCGCATGTCGCGATAGGATGTTGCATCCATAGAATTTGTCACGCGATCGTCCACATGTGTATGAATTGTAAGCAATTAAATAACTGTTGAATGAAAAAGCATGATGAGCATACGCCACACTCGATCTTTGTACTAGCATCAAAATTTTTCTCGATCGTTCAAAATGTACGATGACTCAGATGATAGCTTGTACATGCAACAAAACTTCTGATTAGCTCCTACATGAGTTTTGCGGTATACAAAAGAAGCATACACATATGGGCCCATGCTCAAGCAGAAGATTTCATACTTTTCTTTCGCAAAACGGCTCAGCTGTCTTAAATTGGTTCTAAGGTAGGGAATCACGCGGATTGTAAACTTTCGAAACGCGGCCACATAACAATCAGTGAGCCTTCGCACAGTGTATAAATTTTGATTAAATAAAATTATGTTGACTTAAGAAACCCAAAGAATAGATTTTGCTTGTTTAGAGTCATATTTCCGGCATTCACGCGGCACGACGGGTATAAAAAGTTTCTCGAAAACAAACCATATTTGCGTCCGCACACGCTTGCTGTCGACAGTGAGATCTTTCACCTTGAAATCGATGCCGATAGTAGCTGCATAATTTGGAAAAAAGCTGCCGTCAACGTACCTAAGAAGTACAATTAATCACTATATCCAAGTGACTTTTATGGATTAAATCATATATAACAGCGGTAAGTATTTATGAGACACAGAAAACTTTAAAATTATTTACAGTATGCAATAAACCTTTAAAAATTGAGAGAAGCTCAGTTGTCTTATTTCAATTTTCTTAATATCCTTACATTAAAGAGGAAGCGAATCTTTGTTTTTACATTTTAGGGTTCAAAAAATTTCAATTATACAATAGCGCCATACTTTAGCGCATCGTATTCTCATAGCATTGGCATATCAAAGTTCTTATATTGTACTCTAAATAATGCACTTTCCTTCCAAGGCCATTCTGGAAAACAATAATTGCAAAAAAGATTTCTGAAGCTAACCGACAAAGGAGGCAAGTTTTGCCGACGCCGGAATCGCCGATGATCAACAGACGCATGAGAAGATCGTATTGTTTCGTCATGATAGAATGACTATGGTGGATGCTGGAACGGACGTTAGCCGACGTCAGCAGCTCGTTGGGACCCAACAGCGCACAGTGCTGCTCATTAATGAAACAGGCGATCAGCTGGTATAATGGACGGTTGTGCGGGTGCACGGGATAATACAGCGATGACACACACGCAGCGGCACCGTTTCATGCGCTTTGCTAAGCTCTGTCGAATGCGGAATGACGCAATCGTTTGAATGACTGCCAAATGCCACGTTTTTCTTCCTTCATCCCTGCTGTTGATCATTCACGAAACGAATGCACCACTCCCGCTAGTAAATTTAGCATTTCAATTGTGAAACCAGTTCATATTAACTAAGATAGTTTGTCCTTCCTATTATACTCAACGTTTTTGAATAAAATCCTGTAACAATTAATGTTTCACACTCGTTTTTTCTTTTCATTATTAACATTGTTCCGTTTAATTTTTTCCAGTTGTCAACATCACTTTATTTGAAAGAGCGTTTCTGGAATATGTCCTCATTGAAGCATTTAGCCATCTTAACACGCGCTACATAGGTCGATTGGTGCTTTTTATTCCTCATGTTTCAAACAGTTTTGGTCGGCGGCAATCCAACCCAATAAGAAATTGCACTACCCCCGTGGGCCAATTTTTTAAAACTGCTGAGAATTGAGGAATTGAGGCGCCCGCCGATTGAACAGTTATGAATTTCAACCAATGCGAGCGCGCCTCAGTTCCTCTATTCTCAACAGTTTTACAAAACTGGCCCCAGGATTAGAGTTCTGACGCGACACATATACGTGTTGAAAACGATTTCAACCTACCGTATTTTAATAAATAGTGGCAATGTGTCAATATTGTTTCATTCACCCTATACCCTGTGCCACTGTTTCTGCGTGTGCCATTATTTCTTAAAAAACGGTATTTAGCATTAAATATGTGGTCGCTCTCCGATATTTTACTTTTTTTAAAGTATGGTGCTTTGTTTTTGATGAGTCAACGTCTTTCGTTTTCCTTTGGTTTTTGGATTCGTTGCTCGTGCGGAGATGCAAAGATATTTTTAAAAATTGACGAAATCAATAAGCAATGAGAGTATGTAACGGATAAAAATAATGGCTTCTCGATGTATAACACAGTTTTGATGCGACAAAGATTAATTTTGGTCCATTGAAGGGAAAGATACTGGTGAGCAACATATCTTTTCTTTAGCATTGCGGTCAAGGTCTCGTCTCGAGTTTAATATTGTTTGATTAGGCATCATTACGTTTAACAGCAGTCTGTTATCATGCAAGGTTGGTCAACACAAGCACGCCTGACCAACTAGTAAAATGCCGTCTTGATATATTCATTCTTAATAGGCTGTAGTTAGTTGGAAATCGACGCACTTGCGCAGTGTTGTTTGTCTCAGTCCATTTTTGCATAATATAATATTTGGCTATTTAGTTCACAATGCCTCCTAACAGAAAAGTTAACCTTGAGTCCCTCATTATAAAAGAGCTTGAACAATTCAATGATTTACGAGTAAAAGAAGCTCCCGAAAAAATAGATGAACTCGGTGAGGGAGCATTTGGACATGTGTTCCAGTTCAAATTCAAAGATGGACGTCATTGCGCCGGTAAAAAACCAAAAATTAACCTTTTGAATAAGTCTCCAGAGGACGAAAGGCAAATGAAAAGGGTAAGTGCCGGATATTCCTCGAATATCTACCCCTCAAATTTAATATTTTTAGGATTTACTTTCTGCCCTCGGTGAAATTAGAATACTTCATCAACTGAGCCATGAAAGAATTATTAAAGTCTTTGGGTTTTACTTGGATCAGAATCAAATAATAATTTTCATGGAACAAATGAGAGGATCAGTGAAAGATGAAATTAACGAGAAAAATAACTTATCGGAAATACTAGCAATGCATTATTTTACGCAAGCAGCTGAAGGACTTGTATACTTGCATAGCAGAAGACCAGCAATCGTTCATCGTGACATAAAATGTAAACATTTCATTTTATAAAAAGGTCTATGCGACTGTGATTTCATGTAATGGTTGAAGAGCAACTGGTGTAGGTTGAACAATCAATAAAGACGGTAATATCTGTCAGAAGTACCAAATTTCACCTGAGATTCTCACAAAATAAGTGAAAATTTCTCATAAAGAAGCAAAGCGGAAAGCTTCCTATGCTCGCATGTTTCTTCAAAAAATAATTGGCCATGAGTAAGATAACACTGAACATTAATTTAGTCACGATAAGGGCTTTCGCCCAAAATATCGAGGCCGAAATATCGAGGTCCAAAATATCGAGACACCGAAATATCGAGACACCGAAATATCGAGAGACCAAAATGTCGAGGACCAAAATATCGAAGTCCAAAATATCGAAACGCTTCTTTATCTCATTAAAAGAATGGAAAGTGAACGGTGTCAGAGTGGTATGATTGATATCGGAATTAATCATGAAATGAGCCAATTGAAGCGCTCTTTCAGTGTGTGATAATGTGTTAGAAGGGAATGTCGAAAAAATGCAAAGGAGAATGCGAAAGAGCAGGGAGGGATAGAGAATGCGAATGATTGAATGATTGAATGAATACACTATACAGAAGAGATCAGATTGGAGCGAACACGTACTCAAAAGGTCAAGGTCACGCTCTAACGTAGCCTGCGCTCGATTTAGCGCGCCAAAGCTATTTCATACCCGCAATTTAAATTAACAAATAATACTGATGCTAACTTCCCTTTGTCTTGCTTTATTTAACTTTATGTTATCGCTGATGTTTCCTTTTCATTTCAAAACGACCACTTCATTATTCTCTATATATTCTGCTTCAGTTATCACTCTTTCATGTACTAGTATATGTTACCGACTGATTTCGACGATTCATGTGTGGAAATTTAAAAATAAAATTGAGAAGTCTGAATCTCGATATTTCGGTGTCTCGATATTTCGGCCTCGATATTTTGGGCGCCAATCACGATAAGGAGCGTTGAACCGATTTTAGTACGCTTATCTGCACAAGTTTGCGTTAAGATTTCTAGCTTAAAAGCTATTTCATCGCCAATATGTTCAATAAAAGTAGTAATAATTTTTGTTTGTGTTGGTCTGAACATCCCAAACTCAACTCAAATGCATTCGTTTGAACTTAATGAAAATCTTGGTCTATTTCACAACACAGCTAAAAGTTTACAAGGTGGGGCACTTAGGTGTCCCTGTTTAATTATTGAATAAATTTTTTCATTCTGAACCAATTTCGATCATATCATGAAGTTTTGTAGAATGCGTAAAGAAACCGTTTCTGACATCATGTTGAGCTCACAGGAATAAGTGTGAAGGCTATTACAAGGGCGTTATGTGAGGTATCCAGTTTATCAAAAAACAAGGTATCTCAGCGAGCAGTGACGATTCGTATTTTAAAAAACTGTACCCAGAATAAATCAACTGAGCTGAAACTTAGCATGAATAATATGCAGACGTTGATATCTCTATATATTAGGTTGGCTAATAAGTAATTGCGTTTTTTTTCGATCTGTTTGAATGCATATAACTCGGTTAAAACGCAACCGATTTGAGTGCGGTTTTTTTCGTTAGAAAGAGGAACTTCTAACTTAGATTCTCTTTTTTTAATTTTTAAAATTGGTCCATTTTTCGCCATTTTATATTGCCGGGTCGGCAGAACACTTTCAGCGTTCAGAATGGAGCATTTTCGACGACAAATAACTCTGGTAATACACAGTCAAATTCAATGCGGCTTTTTGCATCTTGTAGAGCTCTGTTTAACTTAAATTTTCTTTTTTAAATCATTAAAATCTGATCACAATAACTCGTTTCATACGCCTTCTGCGAAAAAGACACAATTTTTCACTTTCGCGCGTTTTTCGCACCTTTCCCGCGCAATTTGGTCGGCGTGCGGTTAAAAATGCGCGGAAAACGCGCAAAGCGCGGAATTGTGCATATCCGTAGAAAGCTCGTAAAATAAGTTATTGTGATCAGATTTTAATGATTTAAAAAAGAAAATTTAAGTTAAACAGAGCTCTACAAGATGCAAAAAGCCGCATTGAATTTGACTGTGTATTACCAGAGTTATTTGTCGTCGAAAATGCTCCATTCTGAACGCTGAAAGTGTTCTGCCGACCCGGCAATATAAAATGGCGAAAAATGGACCAATTTTAAAAATTAAAAAAAGAGAATCTAAGTTAGAAGTTCCTCTTTCTAACGAAAAAAACCGCACTCAAATCGGTTGCGTTTTAACCGAGTTATATGCATTCAAACTGATCGAAAAAAAACGCAATTACTTATTAGCCAACCTAATAATTCCTCTCCCACTTATCCGTTTGAATTGAACGTGATGCTAGAAAAAAATTCCCTTATACGCTCTCAAATACTTTATAACATGATCGAAATCGGTGCAGAATAAAAATATTTATTTAAAAATTAAATAAGGACACCTTAGTGCGCCATTTTATATACTGACATTGTTTTAAGGCGAAAACTTGCTGCTTACTGCCCAATACAACATAAAGTTGGCTGACTTTGGATTAGCCATTGACTTAGCTTTGACCAGTAATTCAGAAACAGATATCACCAATGCCCCAACGGCATTAGCTGGAACATATCACTTTCATGCGCCAGAAATTATACAAAACATGAATCAACCAAGAGAATATGGAAGAAAATCAGACATTTGGTCTGTTTTATGTTAAAATTTTAATATTCAGACAAATCAGGTATAAAGAAAACATTTCAGGTCCCTCGCATGCACATTAGTTCAAATGATCAACGGTGAACCTCCTTACAATAATTTGACTCACTTTGAACTAATTACACAATCTTCACATAATTCATTAAATCCATTGCTCTACTCCGGTGATCTCTTACCTGCAGCAAGTAATGCAATTAAAGCGCTACTGGGCTTTTTGTTTAAAATTGAATTGAAGGACCGACCGGATGCTGAATCAGTTCTTAATCTTGCGCACGATGCAACATCCGTCATTAAAAATGCAGTAACTGATGCTCACGAACAATACAAGATCGGGTTTATATATATGAATGGACAAGGCGTGCCTCAATCTGATAAAGAGGCTGTAAAATGGTACAAAAAAGCAGCAAAACAAGGTAATGCTGAAGGACAAAGAAATCTTGGATTGATGTATGAAAAAGGGCGAGGCATGCTTAAACCTGATGAAGAGGCTGTGAAATGGTATAGAAAAGCAGCAGAACAAGGTAATGCACAAGGGCAAAGTAGTCTTGGATCAATGTTTTTATATGGACGAGGTGTGCCTCAATCTGACGAACAAGCTTTGGAATGGTACAGGAAAGCAGCAGAACAAGGGAGTGCAAGAGGACAAAATAACCTTGGATTTATGTATCAGAATGGGCGAGGCGTGTCTCATTCAGATGAAGAGGCTGTGAAATGGTACAGAAAAGCAGCAGAAAAAGGAAGTGAAAAAGGGCAAAACAATCTTGGACTAATGTATGAAAAAGGGCGAGGCGTGCATCAATCAGATGAAGAGGCCCTGAAATGGTACAGAAAAGCAGCAGAACAAGGCAATGCAAAATCACAACTTAGTCTCGGCGTCATGTATGGAGAAGGGCGAGGCGTACATCAATCAGATGAAGAGGCCCTGAAATGGTACAGAAAAGCAGCAGAACAAGGCAATGCAAAATCACAACTTAGTCTTGGCGTCATGTATGAAAATGGGGATGGGGCACCTCAGTCTTATGAAGAGGCTATAAAATGGTACACAAAAGCAGCAGAACAAGGAAATATATGGGGAAAATGCTTACGCGAAACAATGGATTTTTTTGGACAATTCAAGCGTCAGTCTGTTATAGGGACTGTGAAGCCATTTGCAAAAGTCGGAGAAAAAGGAAATGCATGGAGTCAAATAAATATTATAACTATGCATTTCCATAGACTATGCATACCTCTATCAGATGAAGAGGCTGTAATATTGTACAAAAGAGCAGCAGTATTACGAAATGCAAGAGCACAATGTAATCTTGGGGAAATGTTTGAAAAGGGACAAGGTGTGCTCCGATGTGATGTAGAAGCTGCAAAATTGTATAGAAAAGCAGCAGAACAAGGGGATGCAATTGGACAAAGTAACCTTGGATTCATGTATCATAAAGGGCACGGCGTGCCTCCTTCTGTTAAAGAGGCTTTGAAATGGTACAGAAAAGCAGCAGAACAAGGTAATGCAGGAGGACAACGAAATCTTGGATTGATGTATAAGAACGGACAAGGTGTGCCTCCATCTGATGTTGAGGCTGTGAAACTCTTCAGAAAAGCAGCAGAACAAGGGGATGCAATTGGACAAAGTAACCTTGCATTGATGTATAAGAATGGACGAGGTGTGCCTCCATCTGATGTTGAAGCTGTGAAATTGTTCAGAAAAGCAGCAGAGCAGGGGCATCCAATAGCACAATGTTATCTTTCAGCAATGTATGCAGAGGGGCGAGGTGTGCCTAAATCTGCTGAAGAGGCTGTAAAATGGAACAAAAAAGCAACAGCACGTGGGGATGCTAAAGCAGAAAGTAAACGTAAAGATTTTTTAAAGAAGGATCCAGAAAGTAGTTACCTTTCATGGCTACATATTCACTAACATTGATTGCTTTGTCTGTTCAGCTTGTATGTAACGAAGTTCTTGTCATGAACAGTACCGGGTTTTTCCGAGTATACACAGAGAAAAACATACGTCGCCGGTGACGTATTGGAAAGTAAGTACGTCATATACGTATGAATACGTCCAATTTGACGTATGTTACGTCACCGGCGACGTGAATCGTAAATTTTGACGTATTTCACGTCTCAGGTGACGTAACATACGTCAAACTGGACGTATTCATACGTATATGACGTACTTACTTTCCAATACGTCACCGGCGACGTATGTTTTTCTCTGTGTAAGCCCACCCAAATATAAGCCCACCTCGGCTTATATTTGGTTTGACTTTCCAAATATAAGGCCATGGGCATATATTTGGAGCCGAAAAAATATCACCATGTATGCGTGAAATGAAATTATTTTCAATGCAATTTACGTACAGACACCACAATCTGCAATAGGTTTTGCAAAAATTAAATAATCATTCATCGTCTGCGTGTAAGAAGAATCAAAAAGGAGAATAAAACATTGAAGAAACTTTATTTTTCGCTTTTTGGGTTTACAGTTGCTAACAGCGTTATGAAACTGAATTTTCCAAATATAAGCCCATGGGCTTATATTTGGGTATAAGGTGGAGACGCAAAAAGTGCCGATTCTTAATACAAGCCCATGGGCTTATACTCGGAAAAACCCGGTAGTGGAATTCTCGGTCATGATTGTCCATACCGGGTGAGTGGAAAAATCTGCAAAAGAGAGGAAATGACTTTTTTTCTGTAATTAAATAAAGTTGAGAAAACCAAGCTAAAGTATAATTAATCAGAGTGTTTTTAACTTAAATGTGAAGGCTTATTTCGGAATTTCATCTTTAGCACAAATAAAAGCATTTAAAGCACGAGGAGTTTGACACTCGTTTGGTCGCTACTGTTTTTCGTGGATTTCTTCCCTTGCTGCCAGCAAGTTACGCTTTCGAGATTCAATTTTTTGTGAGGTTTCTGCTTAGAATTTCCGCCCCAACATTTCCCATACAGCAGATCTAAAGGAATTCATGTCTGAAAATTTTGCCAGACATCCATTTCGGATAAAAAATGAAAAATATTTTCCTGCAAAAATGCTTGAGTAGTTTTTGCTCTTTAAGATGGCGCAGAGTTCTGCTGGGAAATGTGTTCACTGTCGCCTGAGTACTCTTGGGTCCAAGCAATAACATCGCAAAGACATTGAATCTCTGAAGCGCGATTTACACGCGGCATGGGAGGAAATCCTCAAAGGCCGCCGCTGTGGTCCAGTGGTTAATGCGCTAGCTCATTAACGCGTCATAAGGTGGACGCACACTGGTTCGTTTCTCCACCGTGGTTGGCAACTTAGTCCCAGTCTCTGATTGGGCTCCCGGTGCCAGGCATTCGACGGCCGACCGGAAGAGCACGTGTCGTTACGATAAGGGCTTTCCTTGGAGGACCCGAAAAAGCGGACCCTGCGGCAGCGGGATAAACGCTAGGGAATCTACTATGGGAGAAAATCCACTAAAACAAGTAGCGACCAAACGTGAGTCAAACTTCTCGTGCTTTGAATGCTTTTAGTTGTGCTAAAGATGAAATTTCGATATGAGCCTTCTGATATAAGTTAAAAACACTCTAAATAATCATACTTTCGCTTGGTTTGCTCAACTTCATTGAATTACAGAAAATATTTTTATTTAACCACTGTTACAGAATTTTCCACGCACCCTGTATTTGTGAAACACTTCCGGGTTTTATCAAGATTACGCCCCGGGGCGATGACGAAAAAAAAGCAGCTTTTTGGTGGTCACGTGAAATTCAAAATTACGCCCCGGGGCTTAATTTCGCAAAATGCCTGGAAACGTTCTGACACTTAGTATTGTTGTAATGCTACCGTCAGCTACTATTTTCATGAAGTAAAGCAACATGGAGCAGCGAAAGTTGATCATATTCACGTTAATTTGCAATTAAATGCAGTATTACTCGCATATTTATTGATATATCAATGGGACAATGCCGAGAAATGATTGTATAGACAGTACTATTTTGTGCTGTCGAACGAACACTTTTAACTCCGAAATTACGCCCTGGGGCTAAATATCGAGAAGGCTTTCAAATTTACGCCCCCCGGGGCTTAAATTGGGGGGGGGGGGCGTAATTTCGAGAAAATCCACCACTCTTTAGTTTCTTTACGTCTTGGAATGAAGTGTTTCTTGTGGTAAGCAATTCTGCGTCAAAGATAATTTTAAAGCAAATATGGTTGGAGTGATGTAGCCAAACGTTAAATGTTGAATGAAAGATTGTCTGTTATATGTGTAGACTTTATTGAATGGAATATGTGAATATTTTTTTTAAGCGTTAGTTACATGTACAGGGTGGCACAAAAAAAGAAGTCAGGCGACGTAACTTTTGAACAGGATAATGCTGATGGCCCAAATTTTAATCGTATGTTTTGCTGGCATAGGGCTTTAAGCGGGCGGAGTCTGGGCCTTCTTCTTTACAAACTGTCGTTGCGGGACCCGAAAAAGTGTGGAAAAACAGCCTTAAATCGGAGCTGACTTTGGAGGGTCACTGCAAAGCAGAGAGTTGAGCTGGCGAGCTGATTTTTGGCATAGGGGTAGTCCACAAAAGTGCAAATGTTTTGCAAAAAACATTTTGGCAATCGGCCAAAACTGTCCCAGTGGCCGATTTTTTGCAGAGTTTCGGGCACTTTTTTGGGCATATTTAAAAATTTTTTGATCGATTGCCAATATATTTTCGGAAAACATTCGCACTCTTGTGGACTACCCTTGTGCCAAAAATCAGCTTCCCACCTCAACTCTCCACATCTCAGTAATCGTTCAAAGTCACCTCCGATTTAGAGCCCTTTTTGCGTGCGCGAAGCGCACGCTATTTAGTCTTTTGATCAGAGCAGATAGAGGTGTGCGTACGTATACCGTCATGTGTTCGCATGGAAGCAGACGTCTATAGACGCTAAAAAAGATCGACTCGGGAGTAATTTGGGTCGGTGATTCGAATGGGCGCATCAGTTTTTTACGTATCACGCTCATTCGCAGGGAATTTCGCTTCGAAAATCGCACTCTTCACGATTTCGTTTGGCGTTTTTTTCTTTTCGATAGTTCAACGAGCTAACTTATATGGAACGTTAGTTTTGATAGTTTAGCACATTTTGGCATTAATTTCCGCTCGATTAATCGGCTTACTGGGACAGGAACCGCAAAAAATAAATCGAACAATTTCGGTGGCATTAGAGCAAAATCGCTCAGAGTGATTACGTCTCTAAACGAAGAGGACAATATGTATTGTAAATGGTACGGTAGGCCATAAGTTCATCGCTATCGGCAATTAGTAAAACTCACGACGCTCACGACGCTCACGACGGAAAACCTCACGACGCTCCATGAGCGTAAAACTCACGCACGCGCACCTAACTACTGTAGCAGATATGCGCTGTTCCTATTT